>CM062816.1:1985489036-1985799000 GCA_031772625.1 Pinus tabuliformis | reverse complement strand
ATTTTTGTAGCATGTGGCATGTTTCTTAGGCGTCAATGTCCCTATCAGCAACTGTTTTTGTTAATATTTTTTGGACAACATTAACAACATATGCTTTGGGGTGGACAGTCTGCGAGACACGTGACAAAATTTGGTGATAGATTTCCAACCTTGTTTCTTCTTTCACTGCATATTTCGAGATGTAGTGGAGAAAAGAATGGCGAGATAGAATCGGTTGGCAGTCAATGTTTTCTGTCCATATCGATAACATGTTAGAGTTGTGTACATTTAACCCATCGTCATTACGAGCGGGGACATATTTCTTTCTTCCATTGTCATTAACCATCAAAGAAGATGTAGGATGCAAATCCCATGGAACTCCATAGCGGAAAAAAAAGTAGGACCTTTTTTTCAAAGATAGGAAGAGGGGTGGCATTTTGTATGTCGTTGAATGCAATTAAAAAGGTCCTCATAGTCAAAAATGTGAGAGGATGCAAAATATTAATGGTGATGGGAGGATATTGGGTCATGCTTTGTAGAGCAGTGAACATAAGGTTCACGTTGTTTAGTAGGTCGAGGATTCTGAGCAGAAATGTGTTGATCGAAATAGGACTTTGCTTTATCAACTGTGTTTTGGTCATGCTAATCTAGGTTGCCCAGATTAGGTGTGTTTTCCAGCCAAAGAAAACTATGTATGTGTGCGGAGCCCCTATGTTGCCACTCATCCTGCAAAGATGAGAAAGGAAAATTTGTGAGGCGAGTGCACAACGAGGAAAATAAAATAAAGAGGAGAAGGATGGTTAGAAAGAAACCTGCACCATAAGTCCTTTGCACGGAAACCTTATTCCAAGACCTCTTCGAGGAAGATAGTGAATTGAAAATGAATGTACTGTGATGTAAGATGTGGATTCTTGATTATATTTTGGAATCTCCATCGAGACAACTTTGATGAATCCGTGGGGGGGCTGCCAGGCATGACCATGTGGAGGTCATGCCATTTGGTGTCAGCTACACTAAGGGTGAAGAAGAAAGTAGGGCTACCTATGTGTGTGATCATATTAGTGATTTCACCTCTGCGTCTATTCCAGAACGAGCGTGTCCTCCTAAGGCTTGATCTGAAGCACATAATCTAGTTATGAAGCATGGAATCAGGCATGTCACAGAGGCATGCACGAAGGTCTGCAACGGTCATTGGAAACCCATCTTCAAGGTTTATTTTAAAGAAAACAACAACAATTTCTTGACTACGATGTTGCAACATAAGATTGTACAATTAATACCGAAATCTTGGATGCTGGCCAAAACAGTTATCATAGTAGCATATGAGGTGCAAAGCATATTATTGCATTTCAAATTTTCGAAGGTGTGGTTGATCAATCATGGCAACCCCTATGGGGAAGAGTGTGGGGAAGGCCATAGCGAAGAGGCCTTCCATGGTGTATTCATTGATAGCAGAGAGGGAAACAGAGGGCCACGAAAGCGAAGTAGTGGAATTAGGATGGGGAAAGTGTAGGTAGTTGAATATTTCCTCATGCTTAGTATGGGAATTTTGGAGTGCTGATACAAAAGAGGATGGTTGGAGGTTTGTTGGGGTGGCTGTGGAATGTGATCATCCAATGCAGAGAAGAAAATTTGTGGTTTAGGAGAGGAGGGGGTGGTGTGATGGAGGAGAGAAGAGATATCGGTAGGGTGAGTTGGCAAGGCAGATATTGCAGCTTGGTCCACATGGATATCCTTGTAGTAGGGATCATGGGCTAGTTTGTACTCTAAAGCTGCAACAACTTGTGTCTTGCTTACAATGAAATCATATGTTTTGTGGTCAAATCCATGTCTAGTAACAATTACGATGTCGAATTTGAAAACCAAGTGTGGCAAGATGTTCACAATAACAGTTATGTCTTGGGGGAAGCAAATAGTATGAACAATGTATTTTCACTGTCCACCTCGTGCATGGGTGACTTGCAATATTGGGTTGACATGTGCTATGAGAATTTCCTCTATTTGTGTTAGAGAGGCAAGGATGAACAATTGGTTTCTAGGGTCCATGTTGTTTGCAAGGGAGAAGCGGTGGGTGGACTTTGTAGTTGCACAATAGGAGCAAAAAATGTTACCATGGAAGAAATTTGTTTTCATATTTGGGTATGATTCTTTGCATATGTAGCAAAAATGCAAGGGAGAGAGCTCATCTATCCTTTCACAAAATCGGTGGTGTGCATGGTTAAGGGCATGGTTGAACAAATTCTGGGGATAAGAGGGTGAAGAAGAATGGGTCAATGGTGGCGTGTGTGATGCAGATGTGGAAGACATGGCAGTGAATGGAGGAAGCTGAAGGGAAGGTAGATTGGGAGTAGGGAATGTTAAAGGAGATGGGGTTGCAAGCGAAGTTTCGAGATGTTGGGGAAGAGGAAAATTATACGTGGTATAGCTGGAAAGGTTTGGGGGTTTAATGTAGCTTTATATTTGAGACGTTTTAATTTGTTGTAGGTGTCTTTATTCTGTGCATAGAGGAGTCTTTTGTGAACATTTCTTGAGGGGTTTGCAAAATACTTTGGAGTGTCCATCTTGATACAAATATGGGGACACACATATTAGTGAAAATAGGAGATGAGAAAGAGTAGTATTGAGTGCAAAGAAAGAGTACATGGAGGAGTGTTTGTAGGAGGAAGAATTTTTAATGGAAGGGGAGGGAAGACATATACATTCAAAAAGGGAAGGAAATAGGAGAAGTTTTGTTTTTTTGTGTCGTTTATTTATTTATTTTTCGTGCAAATTGTGAAAGAGCGTGTACATCCACATAGTGTTTGTTTTTTCTTTTCTTTATTTTGGAAATTGAAAAAGAGTGTGCATATCCACATAGGAGTCGTGTGACATGAAGAGATGCATAAGGAAAGAAGTATAAATATGCAAGATGTGAGATAAGTAAAGATCAATTATATTTTGCTTGTGTTTATTTATTTTTTGCAAATTGGGAAAAAATGTGCACATCTAAGGAAAGAAGTATAAAGATCGAAGGTGCAACATAATTAAAGATCAAATAGGTTTAAGGTAAAGAAAAACAACCTTTTTTAACAAGTCAATGTTTGTATTTATTTTCACAAAGCATACTTTAAAAGGATGCAAATATACCACCTTGTATAGAAGGAAGAACAAAAGAGCATATATATTATATTTAAAGGTAAAAGATGTCGCATTATGTAAAGGTGGAAATTGGAACATGTAACGTAGGTGTATATACATAGAGAAGAGAAGCAGAATGATGAAGTGAACAAAATAAGAGGGTGGGAGTCACATTCCGGGAAGTCCCCACTAGATTTTGTGCAGCGCCACATTACATTTGAGGGGTGGAAAATTTTTTTCATGTACTTGATGCCATCAGATGAGAGATAGATTGCATCATTGGCAGAATCAATGAGGTTACATCGAAAGACCTTTTCGGAGGCACGAACATTGATGTACGAGTGAAAGTCTATTTTTGCAAGCACCCTACCTTGGATCGACCAATGTCTTCGCATCCATTTGTTCCAACTCAAAATGAAAAGCAACAGAAACAAATAAAAGTAATCTAATAGAAGCTACCTTGGAAACAAGAGAAAAAATATCACCAAAATCAGTTCCTCGCACTTGGGAATAATTTTTTTCTACCAACCAAGATTTGTGTTTCTCCACCTTGCCTTCTGCATTCATCTTCTTCTTAAATACCCATTTTCTTCTAATGGGTTTCCTTCTTGCTGACAACTCCACCAAATCCCAAGTCTCATTTTTGTCCAAAGATGTCATTTCATTGACCATGGCCTCTTTCCAGAGTTTGCCATCCTCTGAATCTACTGCCTCCCTGGCAGTTCTGGAATCATCATTAGTAATAGATAAATCAAAATTTGAATAGAAAGCAGATGAACTATACATTTCTAGTTGTCTTCTTTCTCGAGCCGATCTTCTCACAATTGGAGTTTGTGGCTATTCATCTTTTGATTCTGTTCTGTTGTAGAGTCTGATTCTTCCTCCTTTAGCTCAAACTCTATCTTCTCAGATTCCTTTGGTAGGACTTCATGTTTAATAACATCTTTCACCTCTCTAAATACCACATCTCAGCTGTACACAACCTTCCTTATTTCTGGGTTCAAAAACTTATAACCTTTTAAACCATCCTTATACCCATTAAAGATGCACCTTTCAGATTTACTATCCAACTTGGTTCTTTTCTCCTTTGGAACATATTTTTTTTCCCGTAGAAAAAGTCGTATTTTATTCATAAGATAAAATTACATTTTGTAGATGCAGAAGCATATGCAATGATAATGATCCAGTTTTCGCAGAAACCAAAAGAATAAAAAAATGAAGTGAAAACTATACTCTTCTCCCTTTCTTTTTCTCCACCTTACGCCATCCCCCAGAGTTGGGGGTGGTAGTTACTAAGGTGAGCTGATTTTCTGTTATTGTAATGGGAGATTCCTTATCGAACTCTGATTCTTTAGATCCATGGGTTCTCTTGATGCCGGATGTTTCAATTCCTGTTATTTGTAGGTCTTGTTTTTGCAGAGGGTTGCTAGGAGCTTCCTCTTTCCTTTGCGTGTTGGGCTAGTTTCCTTGTTCATCCTTTTCTATCTTGTAATCTGTGGTATCTGGTACATCTTCTTCTACATCCAATGGTACTGTGTTTTCCCATCCTTTAGGCTTCCTTTGTTGCTGCTTTTTCTGATTGGGGGTGTTCCTTGCCTGTGGGCATGCACTGAGAAGGTGGCCTGTTTGTAAACATGCTCGACATCGGAAAGTTGTGTTTTCGTAATCTAGTGATTGTAGCCACTGTGTGTTGTTGAAATGAAGTATGATGCTTTATGGTAGTCCCTGGCTGAGATCTACTTCGACACATATTCTGGCGATGGTAAAAATTCCCTTTGTCAGTCTGTCATCATCAATTGTTAAGAATTTCCCCAGGGTGTTCCCTATGGCTATTAAGACCTTGTGATGCCAGAAGTGTAGTGGGAGGTTATGCAACCTGACCCAAACTGGTATCTTTGATACCACCATTGTGTTGGTGTCAAAATCTGGAAACCATGGAGTGATGTAGAGCCCTGTGTTGCCCCAGAACCATGGCCCCTTATTAAGGATGAGTTCCTTTTCCTGTTCTGTGTGGAATCTTACTATAAAAAAACCCCTTGGGGCATAAGTAGATTTCACAGTTTGGTGTCCAGGTGGTATGGATCCAGTGGTGCAGATCACCTGATTTGGGCTAGTAACCATTGAATCTACAGATAACAGAATGAGAAAATAGATCTGAGTACAAATCATTTACCTCAGGCATATCAATGGTGAGCGCAGGATTCTCAGGTTTTTGTTCGACTATGTAGGGCCCAGGAAGAACAGAGTTTGTTGTTGTATTGACTTGCACTATCCCTTTACCCTTCATCGCAACTTTGAAGGAGCCTCTGTTCTTGGAGCTTGTATTCTTTGAGCTAGTTCCAAAGCATCCTCCTTGCAGACGAAGGTTAATGATGATGGTTGAATCTGTGGTTATACCATATTCCTGGAGAGTGTAGTGGTCCTGTAAACTGCGCCCCTTGTAGATCAGATTTTGCCCTTGTTCAGGGATGTCGAGAAGGTTCTAAATTTTATTCCGTAGTTCCAGGATACTGCTGCCCCACCTTAACCTCACGCAGTAATTTATGCCTTCTGGTGCTTTTAAGAGGAGTTGTGCGAAGTCCGCTTCTCCGGGATTTTTGCTCATCTGAGGTTGCCGCCGATCTATTCCCTAGGTTGTCTCATCTCCAAGCCCCAGGTCGTCGCCTTTCAGATGGTGTTCTTCTACGAATTTGGCCCAGGTGTCAGGGCATTGAGGTGTCCTGATTTGCCCCCAGATTTGGGTTTTTTGCAGGCTTGTTATTCGTCTACAATGGCGATTTTCCATCCGAGGTATCAAACCTGCAAGATCTTGGCAGATCTGTCTATTGAGAGTCCGATCTGATTGATCAATGATGAATCTGGGGTTTTTATACCTTCCCACAGTAGAAATGAACACCTCGGCTCCTTACAGCATTCTCTCAGGGGCAGAGGTAGCAGATCCGTAATATAGGATTGCCAATCCACTGCTGACAGCGTCGCAAACCCCGATTTCCCCTCTCTTGTATCTCTGAGAAGCTAGCGTTCCTGCGCATTGCTGTAGAAGGCTTGCCTTAGCCCCTTTTGTAATGGCTATGGGTGCTGCGGCATTTGGCCCCTAATGTAAACCCTCCCCTCCTTCGTAGACAAGGTACTGTGCAAGTAATGGCACGTGGGGGGTCCTGGAGAGGTCATATGCGGCGATCGCTGCTTCTTCCCATCTTGTACATCCGAGAAGATAGGGCGCCCTGAGATCTGTTAACCTGGCCCAGATCCGTGAGGGAAGAAAGTTGGGAGATCTCACACCCGACTCCCGTTGCCCAGATTCCTCCTCTTCCTCCCTTTTTCGGAGCTCGAGAAGGAGGGCTCTTTTCGACTGGGACTTTACGCCCTTTCTTGGCATCAGACTCACGTCGTTTACTCTGAGGATGTCGCACCCACTCTACATCCCCTGCGGATGGCACAAAAGTCCATTCTTCACCTCAGTTCTGCGATAGACATGCCCCATCGAAAGCCTGTCATCTTGATACTGTTTGCTGTCCTCGGCCTGGACATTGTTACTTCTTGTAATCGCCATGGCTCCTCCGAATTTGACGGATCGATTCCAACTTTTTTTCTTCATTTTCTTTGGATCTTGAGGTAGGTTGTATTATTCCCCTTTGGAACATATACATATGTATCACAACCAAATACCCTTAGATGTGAGAGAGGGGGTTTCTTACCAGTCCATACCTCATGTGAAGTCTTATCGTGCAATGCTAATGAAGGTGACCTATTAACCAGGTAACATGAAGTCTCCACCGCCTCTACCTATAATTCTCGTCCTAACCCAGCACCACTGAGCATGATTCTTTCCTTTTCCATCAACATCCTGTTCATTCTTTCTGCAAATGTTGAGGTCTGTATGGAGTAGTATTATGTCGTGCTATACCAACTTATTATAGAACTCTTCAAATTCCTTCTTGTAGAACTCTCCACCATTATCTTTCCTCAACACCTTTATCCTCTTCTCTGTCTGGTTTTCCATTGGAGCCTTAAATTCTTTAAACCTGTCAACTACTTCATATTTCTTCCTGTGGAAATATATCCATGTATTCCTTGAGAAGTCATCTATAAATTATACATAATACACGAACTTACCCAGTGATGGAACTGACACAGGTCCAAACACATCACTGTGCACAAGCTCTGATATCCCTTTCACCCTCTTAGCACCAGAGGGGAAACTCACCCGATTCTGCTTCCCATATACACAATGTTCACAAAAATTGAAATCCAGAGAGAAATTAGATATACCTTCTACCATACCATTACCATGAATTATTCGAAGGCCCTTCTCTCCAATATGCTCGAGCCTTTGATGCCATAACATGGTCTTTTTTCCATATACCACTAGATTTTATGCTCCACTTTAAAGAAGCAAAGAACTGTTGCACCCATCAATAACAGTACTACATAGAAGCTTGTATAGAGTTCCAATCCAAACTCCCCGCATTAATACCAGTGCTCCTTGAACCATCTTGTAGGTATCTTTCTTGAACACTATTTTTACACCTACATCATCCATATTTCTTACAAAAATCATATTTCTGTCCAATAAAGGAATATGCGGAACACTCTGAAGTGTTCTAATCTTTCCTCCTTGCAACTTCAACTTGATTTTTCTGTGTGTGATGATTCTAGCCTTCTTGTCATCCCCTAAGAAGACATCACCACCGTCATATTTCTCATACTCATAGAACCACTCCCTATGGGGAGTGAAGTGAAAGGATGCACTGGAGTCAATCAACCATGCCTCATGATCTACATATGTACTTAAAGAAGAGGCTAAGTACACATCCCCACCTTCATTTGCGGTGGTTCTCACCTCTATAGGAGCATCATCAGATCCCTTTCCTTTCTCAAGAGCTTTAGATCTACAGTCCTTTTTGAAGTGCCCTTCCTTTCCACATTTCCAAGACACCTTTACAAGTTTTCCTGGAGATTTAGATCAACCACTCGAGGAATTATTTTGTTTCTGTTCTGGGACCGTCCTCGTATAGACAAGGCATCTCCATAGAAAAGAGCTGACTAAGTCTTGGACACAATTCAAATTGTACCGAAGAGAATTAGCAATTTTTTTTTTAAGTATGGTAATGCAAACATTGTACATGGCCGCTTGATTCAAGATGTGTGTATGTATAAGAAAGATTAAGGCAGATTTCACAATGCAGTTTTGTGCAATAAAGTTATAGAATGGCATATTACTGTGGTGTAGTTGTAACGATATTGAGTTGTAACCTAGTCATGCTAACATGCATATCACGCTAGCATTTTAGTTTCACACAAATTCTCATTACAATAGTTGCAAATGGTAGTGTGCTAGAACAACATGTTACACATTCGCGCAATTTGACTGGTAGTGCAATAGAAGATTTCATACAATTCTAGCGTCATTATGGATTGTCTTCTACATTGACTTTGTCTTTTCTTTTCCCATCAAATTATATTCTAATGTAACATAAATAGTGTATGTATAGACAAGAGTCTAACTGGTTCATATATGCTAAGCGTTGTTATTTAAGTTAATCATTCCTTGTACAATAGGTAGAGAATCTTCACTTTATGTTGTTTCTTCACTATGTTATACAAAGTCAAAGTTTATTGCTGCCCAAGCATTATGCCATTGTTTGTTGTGTTGCGTGTCTGATTTGTGAGTCCTTGAGTATCCTTTTTTCAATCAGGGCTAGAGGGATTGTTCCATACCAAAAACAGGACCTTGAAACTGTACACCTAGGTAGCTATAAGCTATGGTGATTTCAATCTCGACACCTCGATAGTAGAAATGTAATTCTATAAGAGCCCTCTTTGATGCATTTAAGACCAAAATATTGGTTTTACTCAGGTAGACCATTAACTATCAAAGGTCACAAAAGATGGACAATGTATCAATTTGTCTTTGCAAGGTAGAAGCCAACGAGACCGAGTAATTTATAATTGGATTGTTTTTGTTTCCATTCACTTTGAATCTTTAATTGAAGATTTTAATTGTACGCGGTGTAAGAATGTCAGTGATGTTGATTTTTTAGACAATCACGTCAATCAACAATCAACATATAAGTGTATCTAAAAAACTATTTTAAGTGATGGTCATTTAATTTATTTTCTATATATTGATTTTTTATTTTGTTTTTGTTTTTTTTTCATCTACCTATATAATAAATTTTACATAGTTTCATATTTTATTTAGATGTATGAAAAATATTCCAATCCAATGAAGAAAAATATTCAATCAACAATCAACATATAAGTGTATCTAAAAAACTATTTTAAGTGATGGTCATTTAATTTATTTTCTATATATTGATTTTTTATTTTATTTTTGTTTTTTTATCATCTACCTATATAATAAATTTTACATATTTTCATATTTTATTTAGATGTATGAAAAATATTCCAATCCAATGAAGAAATTTTATGTTTGTATTGTCAATGAACCTTATGTTAACAAAACCATATATGGATATTGAATTTCACATGTAGCAACTTTGTCATCTATGTAATTTAATAAGAGGTTGTGATGTGTAAGTGACATAGTTGTACTAACAAAATGAGTTTGGTAAAATCACAATACACTTGGTTTTAAATGTGCTAGATTTTTTTGAGGAAAACACATATTCTGTTGCCTCTCTTCCTCATTTTCTTCAGATTATCAAATGTCAGCATTTTGATCGAGCTAGTCACATGAAATATCAATGTTTTGATATTCACCCTTACAAGAATTGTGAAAAACATCCTCATCATTCATACAAATGTTCTAGACACAAGACTCTTGCAAGAATGATGTACTTTCAATGTAGAGTCAAATTAATTTTCCTATCATTTTGTAATCTCCTTAAAACTTTTTTGTTTTATGAAATCACAATAATTGAAAAAAGTTATAATAATGTTTTCTTCTTCTTATCTCTATTTTTTTTTTTTTGTAATTATGGTGTGCTTTTCAATGAAAATGATCTCATTTTGAATACAAAGATTATTGTTTGTTCAACAATATTGTAGCAACATCTTTAATAACATTTTTTCCAATATATTATTTAGAATTTGTTTTCAATAATGTTTTAATATTATAAGTTTAAAATTTGATTTTTTTCAAAAATAAATTAATAATCAAGATTTTTATTTTTATTATAATGTATAACAACTTGAATCACAACTCTGATAAGATAAACTACAACATAGGAATAAACACATTGAGCTAGTTCTTGTTTAGAAATTTTTTGTTTGACATTAATTGTCATCTATAACCAGTAGATGATCAGAGCATATTCAAATGAAGGTGCAGAAGTTTAGCTTACACCTCCCAAGCTTATCATTAGACCTTATGAGGAAGTCATCCACAAAGCATATTCAAATGAAGGTGCAGAAGTTCAACTTACACCTCCCAAGCTTATTGTTAGACCTAATGAAGAAATCATCCACAACTAATACAAAAGGACGACCTTTCACATGCTAGACTACTTGTTAGGCCCCTATACTACTAGTGTAACCCCTTATTATTATTAGTACAACCCACTTATTATATTGATGTACCCATGTAGTGCCCATAGAAGCCCACTATTGTTATTATTGTGCCCTTACATTATTATTGTTATGTCGGCTCTGATTATGTTATGACCCCTTAGACTCCTATATATAGAAAGGAGGTATTTTCATTTGTATCATCCAAGAATTGTTCATTTGTGTAATGTAAAGGAGGTTTCTCCCTTGAAGAGGCTGAATTCTAAGGCGTTGATCTCTCTTTTCTATATTTTGTGAGTTGGTTTCATAACATTTGGTATCAGAGCTTTGGATTCTAGGGTTTCGCTGCTCCAAATAGGTCATCGTGGCATTTTTTCTATAACTTTTTTTCTGCGACGTTTCAGAAGCTAAAAAAAAACCCATTTGAGAAAAAATCGCGCTAAATCTCGGGTCCGAATTTCAGAGCTTTTCGCGCTATATTTTCAGAGATATGATCTGAGGAAGTTGGTATTTTTGCAGACTCTTGAATTACATTCCAAACAGGTGACCTGGGGAAATCGTCATAACTTTCTATCTGAGCATCGTATTGAAATTTCGTAAGAAGGTACAGAAAGAGGATAGACTGTAGTTTCTTGTATATATTTTCAGTGCCAAAGGTCGAAACAGTGACACGTGGAACTTCATACAAGTTCTCTCTTCTCGAAAGGTCTATAATCAGGTCATCTTAGGATATTGTGCATAACTCTTTCTTGGAGAATCCAATTTGGATCAAACTGGTGGCATTGGAAAGAGGACACAGAGGGCTACTATAGGTCACAATTTCAGAACTTAAATATCCGAAAGTACAAAGTTACAGTCATTTTAAGATCGAGCTCCTAAAATCAAGAAAAAGCAAGATGAGGAAGTTTTATGGCAAGGATCCGGTAAATTGGATACTTTAGATGGAGAAATATTTTGATCTACATGGTGTACCACTGTTACAAAAGGTATGTATTGCATCTTCATATTTAGAACCGGATCAATTTTTATGGTATGAAGGGCTTTGTTCTCGTAAACAACTTGTTACATGGTCAATTTTCACGGAGGAAATGATAGCACATTATTTGAGGATACAAAGAGCAACACCTTCTTTAGAGCAACACCACAATAATTGGAAAGAGTAAAAGGGCTTTGTGACATAGTGGAAAGCAAAATTATGGAAACCAGGAAGCATACCCCTCACAACTATAAAGATGGAAGTGTTGCTTCTCCTAGCCTTCCATAACCTACAAGGGTTACACCACAACAATTGGAAGAAAAAAGAGAAAAAGGGCTTTGTTACAATTGTGAAAGCAAATGCACTAAAGGTCATAAGTGTGCTCAGAAGAAATTATTTTACATAGAATATGAAGAGGATGAAGAAAAGGAACAAGAAACATCAAAAGAAGAAGATATACACCAGGACCCCACCCCGGAGAAAGAAGAAATGAATCAGACCATATCTTTTAAAGCATTAGCAAGAATTACCACTCCTCAAACTCTCAAGATAGAAGGACATATCAGGAAGAAAAAGGTGCAAGAAGTGAAAGATCACACTGAGAAAGAAGAAATGAATGCAACCATATCTTGTAATTCATTGGTTGAAATTACCGCTCCTCAAACTATCAAGATAGAAGGATAAGAAGAAAAATGTTCAAGAAGTGAAAGATCACATTGAGCATCAAGAAATGAATCCGACCATATTTTGTAAAGGATTGGATGAAATTACCACTCCTTAAACTCTAGAGATAGAAGGAAATATCAAGAAGAAAAAGGTTCAAGCAGTGAAAGATCACCTCGAGCATCAACAACAATTTCTCCAACTTTTAAAGGATAACACCACTTCGGTGCAAAATCAAACGAAACAACAGGTAGATCAACACTGTAGTGAAAAATGTTTTGATGTAGGTGATTGGGTATTTTTACTGCTACATCTCAAGCAAGCTATTTATGAGAAGGAAATGTTGGCAATACTACATGCACTTAAAAAATGGCGACCTTACCGAATGGGAAGACTCTTCAAGGATGAGGATGTGGAAGCATTGTTTTGTGCTATTTCTATTATCCAACCGGATTGGATAAACGAAGCAAGGGATGAATGGAAGAATGACGAAGAATTATGGCCACTTATTCAAAAGTTGCAAAAGATCCCAATTCAAACAATTTTCCAGAAATTGAAGAGGAAGGAAAAATCATATTGGAACCTAGAGCATTCACAGAAACAAGAACCCGACAGCTACGAAATCGATCAATTTCAGAGTATCTCATCAAGTGGAAGAACTTACCCAATGAAGATTCCACATGGGAGGACAAGAATTTTATACAGAAGCATCAGGAACTACTCAAGCGTTGAGGACAATGCTTTTTGAAGGAGAGGGGCATGTTAGGCCCCTATACTACTAGTGTAACCCCTTATTGTTATTAGTACAACCCACTTATTATATTGATGTACCCATGTAGTGCCCATATTGTTACTATTGTGCCCATAGAAGCCCACTATTGTTATTATTGTGCTTACATTATTATTGTTATGTCGGCTCTGATTATGTTATGACCCCTTAGACTCCTATATATAGAAAGGAGGTCTTTTCATTTGTATCATCCAAGAATTTTTCATTTGTGTAATGTAAAGGAGGTTTCCCACTCGAAGAGGCTGAATTATAAGGCATTGATCTCTCTTTTCTATCTTTTGTGAGTTGGTTTCATAACATTTGGTATCAGAGCTTTGGATTCTAGGGTTTCGCTGCTCCAAACAGGTCATCGTGGCATTTTCTCTATAATTTTTTTCAGCAACTTTTCAGAAGCTAAAAAAAACCCATTCGAGAAAACATCGCGCTGAATCTCGGGTGCGAATTTCAGAGCTTTTCGCGCTATATTTTCAGAGATATGATCTGAGGAAGTTGGTCTTTTTATAGACTCCTGAATTACATTCCAAACAGGTGACCTGGGGAAATCGTCATAACTTTCTCTCTGAGCATTGTATTGAAATTTCGTAAGAAGGTACAGAAAGAGGACAGACTGTAGTTTCTTGTATATATTTTTCAGTGCCAAAGGTCGAAACAGTGACACGTGGCACTTCATACAAGTTCACTCTTCTCGAAAGGTCTATAATCAGGTCATCTTAGGAGATTGTGCATAACTCTTTCTTGGAGAATCCAATTTGGATCAAACTGGTGGCATTGGAAAGAGGACATAGAGGGCTACTATAGGTCGCAATTTCAGAACTTAAAGATCTGAAAGTACAAAGTTACAGTCATTTTAAGATCGAGCTCCTAAAATCAAGAAAAAGCAAGATGAGGAAGTTTGATGGCAAGGATCCGGTAAATTGGATACTTTAGATGGAGCAATATTTTGATCTACATGGTGTACCACTATTACAAAAGGTATGTATTGCATCTTCATATTTAGAACCGGATCAATTTTTATGGTATGAAGGGCTTTTTTCTCGTAAACAACTTGTTACGTGGTCAATTTTCACAGAGGAAATGATAGCACATTATTTGAGGATACAAAGAGCAACACCTTCTTTAGAGCAACACCACAACAATTGGAAAGAGTAAAAGGGCTTTGTGACATAGTGGAAAGAAAAATTATGGAAACCAGAAAGTATACCCCTCACAACTATAAATATGGGAGTGTTGTTTCTCCTAGCCTTCCACAACCTACAAGGGTTACACCACAAATATTTGAAGAAAAAAGAGAGAAAGGGCATTGTTACAATTGTGATAGCAAATGCACTAAAGGTCACAAGTGTGCTGAGAAGAAATTAGTTTACATAGAATATGAAGAGGAGGAAGAAAAGGATCAAGAAACATCAAAAGAAGAAGATATACGCTAGGACCCCACCCGAGAGAAAGAAGAAATGAATCAAACCATATCTTGTAAAGCATTGGCAAAAATTACCACTCCTCAAACTCTCAAGATAGAAGGACATATCAAGAAGAAAAAGGTGCAAGAAGTGAAATATCACATCGAGAAAGAAGAAATGAATCCAACCATATCTTGTAATTCATTGGTCGAAATTACCACTCCTCAAACTATCAAGATAGAAGAACATATCAAGAAGAAAATGTTCAAGAAGTGAAAGATCACATCGAGCATCAAGAAATGAATCCGACCATATCTTGTAAAGTATTGGAAGAAATTACCACTCCTTAAACTCTAGAGATAGAAGGACATATCAAGAAGAAAAAGGTTCAAGCAATGAAAGATCACCTCGAGCATCAACAACAAGTTCTCCAACTTTTAAAGGATAACACCACTTCGGTGAAAAATCAAACGAAACAACAGGTAAATCAACATTGTAGTGAAAAATGTTTTGATGTAGGTTATTGAGTATTTTTACTGCTACATCTCACGCAAGCTATTTATGAGAAGGAAATGTTGGCAATACTACATGCACTTAAAAAATGCCGACCTTACCGAATGGAAAGACTCTTCAAGGATGAGGATGTGGAAGCATTGTTTTGTGTTATTTCTATTATCCAACCGGATTGGATAAACGAAGCAAGGGATAGGACGAAGAAGTATGGCCACTTATTCAAAAGTTGCAAAAGATCCCAATTCAAACAATTTGCCAGAAATTGAAGAAGAAGGAAAAATCATATTGGAACCTGGAGCAGTCACAGAAACAAGAACCCGACAGCTACGAAATCAATCAATTTCGGAGTATCTAATCAAGTGGAAGAATTTACCCGCTGAAGATTCCACATGGGAGGACAAGAATTTTATGCAGAAGCATCAAGAACTACTCAAGCGTTGAGGACAACGCTTTTTGAAGGAGAGGGGCATGTTAGGCCCCTATACTACTAGTGTAACCCCTTATTGTTATTAGTACAACCCACTTATTATGTTGATGTACCCATGTAGTGCCCATATTGTTACTATTGTGCCCATAGAAACCCACTATTGTTATTATTGTGCCCTTACATTATTATTGTTATGTCGGCTCTGATTATGTTATGACCCCTTAGACTTCTATATATAGAAAGGAGGTCTTTTCATTTGTATTATCCAAGAATTGTTCATTTGTGTAATGTAAAGGAGGTTGCCCCCTCGAAGAGGCTGAATTCTAAGGCGTTGATCTCTCTTTTCTATCTCTTGTGAGTTGGCTTCATAACACTACTCCAAACCAATCCAGTTTCAGTTTCAGAGCGTTGGATTTCTTCAAGAAAACCCATAAACCCATCTTCTCTTGCTCCTCTTCTACATTCACTTTATATTTTAGAATACCAACATTATAATAGATTTGGCTACCTAAAAGATCATTGTTCTGAACTTCACCTTTATGGAAAACATTCTCATCATTCAAACAAATGTCTTAGACACAATTTTTTTATGATGTTCTTTTTAATAAAAAAAATCTCATTTTGAATACAAAGATTATATTTGACTTTCTAACAATATTATGAACCACATTTTAATTTTTTTTTCCAATATTTAATTTAGAATTTTTTAATAATATTTTAAATTAAAAATTGAGTTTTTTAAATAAATTAATAGTTAATGTTTATATGTTTATCCTAATATATAACAACTCAATCACAACTCCAATAAGATATAGGATGAAATCTTACAATGAGTGTCTAGTAAAAATAGCATAATTGGTTTAAGCATATATTTTTGTCCTTAAACAAAATAAACATTTTATAAGTTTTTTTTACTAAATATTTAATAAAAATAGATTTTTTTTTATTAAATATTTTTAACTAAATTAACATAAATAGTTCATTCTTATTGATTAAATTTTTGGTCTCAAATATAATAAAGTTACAAATATGCATGATTAAAAGCAACCTTATAATTTGGGGAAAAAATAAAAATAAAATACTTTTATAATTTAGAAATAATAAATTTGAGTTTTGTTTTAAAACAATTTTTATTAAACATTTTTAACTAAATTACTAGCCTAAATTTATTGTAATTAATGATCGCCCGATTATTAAAAATAAATTTTTTGAACACTCTACACTTTTATTAATGTTTTTATTGTAAGTAATGGGATGCCAATTACGGCAATAAAATTACTTTGGATGTAGAATTTAGGGCAATAAATTAACTTCATTGAAGACTCTTATTTTATTAATGTTCTTGGCAACCAATATATATGGAGCTATAACTCCATTAATGCAAGGGGCAATATATGCCAAACTTTAGATTTTATACTTGAGTAAATCTAATGTATTGCCCCAGCATTAATGGAGTTATAGCTCCATATATATTGAGTAATAAAATTATTCAAAACATTACTATTGGCATGTAAAATTTAATAACTTGAATTTAATTTAGCAAGGCAGCTTTTAATAACTTGAATTTAATTTAGCAAGGCAGCTGGTTTATTTTGATTATTGAATTTTGAATTACCAAATTAAATGTGTTCTAATGTTTATAAAAAAAAAAGAAATTTTATTTTTTTATTCCATAGAGGGTAAGGAATGCATCGAGGATCAGTTGAAGTATAAACAAAATATATTTTTTATATTACATATTTACCTAATAAAAGAGATGTCTGAGGTGTGGCCGAAAAACTACAATAAAAAAATAAAAAGAGATGTATGAGTTGTAGAGTGTGCTGCCACTCTACGGCTTGGAATCTCCCTAGGCTTCACTGCCATGCCCACGCACACATCTGCCTACCTAAGAAGAACTTAATGCAACGGATCATGTTAATGCATATTAATGTATCAAACTCTGGCCAACTGGGACCTCTGTCCAAGTCGAATACCCCCGTCCTATGGTGCACGTAATCAAAGGTGGTCTGCGAGGATAAGACCGGACTGAGAGGGTAAGCTTTGTGCAAGATAAGTGTTGCGTAACTTCTGTGCGAAATAGAGAAAGGAGTTTTGGTTGTGGACTGGAGTATGGCCACGAAGGCGATGGTCAAGGAGGAAGTGTGGGTTCCAACCCACTGTGGGATTCCGGTGTAGTTGAACTCCCACAAAAGGAGAATTCGGGCCTGGCGATTGTTGGTGTAGTTGAATTCCAACTCCACTTTAGGGGAATTCGGGCCTGGCGATTGTGTTGGACAGGAAAGCGAGGCACGACACTTACTTGAGAATTAAAGGCGGCTACCCATTGCAGGTCTTACGAATCAAAGAAGGTGGGCGTGAGGTTAAAGTTCGAAACAGAACTCGGGAAAATAAATCAGAGAAGCTCGTTGGGCTGCGTCATTTAAGTATTGAGTGAGGCCAAGTGGAGACAGGAATTGGAGCAGCGAGTGAACAGCATGATGCAAACATCTGATCTAACCCCTGAGCTGGAAGATTATAAAACATTTCTACATCCTACTGGCCATCTATGCCTTCAGTTTGCCTTGTAACGTAAGGCATTTATTATTGGCACAATCACTGATTTATATAAACTAGCCTGATTTCGAGAAAAGGGTTTAAATGCTGTAAAAGTTACATGAATCAGACCGCCATACATACCCACTCCATTCTTTTCAATTCTGCCCATTCCGTGTCCATAACTCTGCTCTGCATCATTTTCCCGCACCTTTGCCTCAACCATCTGTAACCTTTGCGTCAACCATCTGTACAGAGCATAAATTAATTTTGCGGAAGAAAAAAACCAAAACAATGGCATTTTGTGTTATGAATAAAAACTTACACATTTACCGTGTCTATAACGTTCTTTCTTCAAAGGGCCATGGCACGATGGTGTTAAGAAGAAAAACATGCAACCAGCAAAAACTTTCACACGTTCAGAATTCAAAACGGGCAGCGTGGTGTGGAGAGCGTAATGGAATTTAGGATTAGGGTTTTGATGGAGGGGGTAATGGAATTTAGGTTTGGGGTTTTGATGGAAGAGGTTACACATTTATCACGACACTTTGCGTGTGAATCAGGCTGGACACACTTTGTTTGCTTGCCGTACATTCTGCAGGTTTATCACGTACCTCAGTGGTCCCGGAACCGGCGCATTGTTTTTCATTCATTTTAATATAAACTTATCGCCGATCAAACAAATGCGTATCGTACCGGCGAATTGTCTGGCTCAATACGGCCGAACTTGGTAAGTATGGTTTGAACTAGTTCTGTGCAGTACCGATGTTTAATGAACTTGGTAACTATGCAGTACCGATGTTTAATACACAGCCCAATTTTCCAAATCCATATGTTAAATATAAACTTTGGATACACTAATGGGTTTGGTTGTTTGGGAAATGTAATGAATGTGATGAGTTTCGCGTCCCTTTCAGACGGACTGATATGCGTGCTGGCATTGTACTGCCATTTATTTGTATATTTCGGCACACATTTCTCTTTCAAAGCCGCGCTTTATTTTTAGTTTGGGTAATGAGTATAGCGTTCTGGCCATATCTGAGCTTTTGCAAAACTATGATGGAGGAGGGGAAGAAAAAGTTAAAAATAATAATAATTTATCTTAATAGAAACAGGGGTGTAGGGTGATATTAGTAATTTAGGGTTTAAAAAATAAAGTAGTATAGTTAAGTTTAATTATTGAATTTTGAAAAGTATGAATGAGTTTGTATATTTGAATAAGTGTTACATAGTAACTACACTTGTTTTGTTTAACTAGTAATTGCACCACATGTTGTAAAGGAAACGCAGCAAGGCTATATCATAGAAAAGAGTAACATAGAAAAAATAAGATATGATATGTTACGGGATTTAATTGAATATTTAAATTATAAATATGAATTATTTTATTTAAAAATAAATTTTAGGTTTGGCGAATTGTTTGGATAAATAATTTGTGTTTTTTTTTAACCTAAGGTCATTATAGATACTATATATAGTATATTCACTTAAGGAAACAACACATTGACTATATAAGCAACCATAGAATTGATGTAGAAATTATGTTGAGTTATACTGCTATATTTATGAATGTAATGAAGACTATCTGTAATGATAATTGCTATCATTGTGAAATTTATATACAAGTCAAAATATTTGGAATTGTAGCAGTGAAAATTGTTGGCCATGTGTGTTGGAGCCCTAAAGGAAAGTGCATGAGCCTAATGGATTGTTGATTTGTGAAACTGATCCAATTCGTTAGATTACAAGCTGATGTGAAAGAGAGCTATGGATTAGCTGATGTGAAAGAGAGCTATGGATTGGGGCTGTTGTAGGTGAAAAATTGATTGTGAATAAAAGAATTGGACTATATGAAGAGAGCTTAAGTCAACCATAGGTAAATCACCTTTGTGGATTCATAGTTTTAGCTTAAGGGTTGAACTCTATCACAATGAGAGTTGGTACAACAAGGAGACTATGGTTGGGTGGGGTGTCCTTTTTTCACAAGCAGTTAGTAGATACTTCCCAGAAAGGTAGGTGTTCATAATGTGTGATTATGTTGCGTTAATGTTGTTTTGTCATGGATTATATTACTTTCCATTTTGTTCAATTTTGTTTGCAAGCTTAAGTTTTCAATTTAAATTTATCATTTATGGTGACCAAATGGTTTAATTATATTGTATAAGAAACTTATCTTAATTTCTCTCATCCCCTTATATCAAAGAGATTTGATGTAATGTTGTTTTGTCATGGATTATATTACTTTCCATTCTATTTAATTTTGTTTGCAAGCTTAAGTTTGCAATTTAAATTTATCATTTATGGTGACCAAATGGTTTAATTATATTGTATAAGAAACTTATCTTAATTTCTCTCATCACCTTATATCAAAGAGATTTGATGTAATGTTGTTTTGTCATGGATTATATTACTTTCCATTCTGTTCAATTTTGTTTGCAAGCTTAAGTTTGAAATTTAAATTTATCATTTATGGTGACCAAATGGTTTAATTATATTGTATAAGAAACTTATCTTAATTTCTCTCATCCCTTTATATCAAAGAGATTTGATGTAGAGAAATGTGTATTGGCATATGGAATGTAATGTTTGATTTGCAAGCCCAGAGAAAGACAAACATCCATGAAAGTTCTCATTATTGACTTTAATAAGTAAGTCAAATGTTATCCTTGTTTTTTCAAATCATTCGGTGCTAATTGCAATCATTACTCCCAACCATAAAATTAATAAGTGAATCTTCGAGTATACTTCTCAATTCATGCTAAATTGTAACACACAATAATCATATTTGTCAGGTAAGTATTAACTTGGGTATTGATTTAATATTAGTCTATGTTAAAGGTTTATGGATGTTGTTCGACAACTGTATTGCACAACTCACCTTCATCACAATATCTTACATGTCACTCATTGAGAATTATTGCAATTAGGGTATGAGGATCGAAAATTGGGAAAACTTGATATGGTTTTTGGTAACCACCTTGTTGCCTTCGTTGACCCTAGGCTCAATCTGTCTCATCTAATTTCATCACTTCAGAGTTTGGCTTCGCAACTCTCAGGGTTTTATCATTAGAGTGTTGTTTCAATTCTTACCTGCAACTCTAATTCTATATATTAACCATCTTACTTACATAATTGATGGTTGCAATCTCAGCAAACCACAGTGTTGTGACAGGATGAACAACAAATCTTTGCTCTCACAGCAAACTACAATGTTGTTACAGGCTCTCTTAGCAAACTATAATGTTGTTACAAACTCTCACAACAAACTACAATGTTGTTACAGGCTCTGTCAACATACTACAATGTTGTTACAGACTCTCACAACAAACTACAATGTTGTTACAATCTATCAGAGCAAACTATGGTGATGTTATAGGAGGAACAACATTTATTTATTTAGTTATTTATTTATTTTCTTTAGCCACATAGTTTGTAAAAACACAGTTTAAAGACCCCTTCATAACTCCCAAATGAAGGATCTTTTTGGGAAATCGCTCATGGGTTACTAAATAAACCTTGCTCTGCACAAAACCCATATACCATAATTTTGAAATTCTTCTTCCTTTGATCATAAATTGAACCGAAAAATTGGTGACAAATTTTCTTTCTTCTATTTGCTTGATACAGAGTGCTCTGTATTCTCGAATCTGAAATGCAAAATGATTCTTTCCAATACACAATCTTGGATGCAAAAGTACTGGATTAAAATATTAACTGAAATATGATTCTCTAGGTTCTCATTTAAATGTAAATAATAGAGAAAATACAGTGCAAGAATTCCTCATTCAACACAACAATTTAAAGTCCAAATCAATTTCAATCTCGAGATATTAATATTATGGTTCATAAACCTCACAAACACCTGCAAATAATTGTCTCACACACACTTACAGATTCTATTTGCTGATACAAAAAACCACTGGTCTAAGAAATGTTGTTCAATTAACTTCAATCTCACACAAAAATTTCCAACACCCAAAAATGTTCCTCCTCTCTCCTTCAAAACTAAAAATCCCTTGTCCAAGAAATGAGTTCTTGGATGTGAACCAATTTCCCTTAGTCCTAACTACCTACCAACTATAAAATCATTTCTCTTAACTAGATATTCCTAACTAATCTTAACTGAATATCAAAAACTTTTTCAAAAATAAACTTTAAAATGTTCTAGCCTTGACATATGATCAATCCATCACATTGCTAGGCTCTTGGTATGACTTTAATAACTTATCATTTTTATGTGCCCGGCCTAATGCACCTGCATCAATAAACTTAAAGCACATTTCAGTGAACAAAAATTAAAAATAAAAACCAATTTATAATGATTACATATAAATATTATATACGAAAGCATTATAAGAGAAAGGAATAGATGTTTCAATGGAACATGATAAGTTCAACAACATGAAGATAAAATTTAAAATTTGTCTTTTAAAATTTTATTTCTTTGCCAAATGCAATTAATTGCTTAAATTTAAAACATCTAACTGAAAAAAAGTGAATACAAAACCAATGATTACATATAAATATTATATGCCAAAAAATTATAATAGAAAGGACTAACCTTTCAATGGAACATGATACTACTTTATTGTGCAACGTATAGTTGGTTCACTTGATTAACTCCCTAGCCAATGTAAATCCACTTTAACTTTACCGGGTACGTTTCCAAACCACTATCTGTGAAAGTGTAAAAAGATTAAAAATAAACCTAAACATTTCATCCATTTCCCGCATATAATTTTGTGCATCCACTATTGATGCCCCCTTCTTCATTCCACGCTTGTTATAATGCAAACTTTTAGCAATAATTATTTAATTTTACTTCATCTTTTGATCCGCCAAAAATAAAAATACATGAACACTCACTCAAATAAAATAAAAATACATGAACATTCACTCAAATAAGCAGCACTGGTTCTCATGTCCACCATATATTATAGAAATAAAAAAGTGCTTCTCAAAGGTCTGACCACCATATCAATACCCCATTCTTTATTTTGTTCTTAAAAATGAATAATCGCCACTAGAGAAAGATGATAAAAAAAACATTATTTCAATGAATAGTACCAAGGGTGAGGTAATTTCAACATCCGTGTGTCAAGCTTCATAAGACATTACATGGGTCACATTGTGAATACAAAACCAATTATTACATATAAATATTATATGCCAAAAAATTATAACAGAAAGGACTAACCATTCAATGGACCATGATAACTTTAACAATGTGAGGATAAAATTTGTACAAGTCAGACTTATAAATACTACTTTATGGTCCAACGTATAGTTGGTTCACTTGATTAACGCCTTAGCCAATGTAAATCCAATTTACTGGGGTACGTCTCCAAACCACTCTCGGTGAAAGTGTAAAAAGATTAAAAATAAACCTAAACATTTCATCCATTTCCCGGATATCATTTTCCACACCCATGATTGATGCCCCTTCTTCATTCCACGTTTGTTATAATGCAAACTTTTAGCAATAATTATTTGATTTTACTTCAGCTTTTGATCTGCCAAAAATAAAAATACATGAACACTCACTCAAATAAGCAACACTAGTTCTCATGTCCACCATATATTATAGAAATAAAAAATTGCTTCTCAAAGGTCTGACCACCATATCAATACACAATTCTTTATTTTGTTCTTAAAAATGAGTAATCGCCACTAAAGAAAGATGATAAAAAAACATTATTTCAATGAATAGTACCAAGGGTGAGGGAATTTCAACATCCGTGTGTCAAGCTAGGACCATATCTATTTTCTTAGGTGAGCTAGGACAATATCTCCCACTTCAAATTTTACCTCTTTCCTATGTACATTTGATCGTTGCTTGTATCTTGTAATATTTGTTTTACTTTCTCATGCAACTCACTCATGGCTGTTGCAAAACCTCTCCATTAGCACTTCTATGCTCAAGCTTTCCCAAGTCTCTTAGCTCAAAAATTCCCCTCGGATGCATGTCGTACAAGGTTTGAAATGGAATCTTTCTCGTGCTTCTATTTGGTTAGTCATTATATGCAAACTCAACCTGGGCTAGCACATGATCCCACTGCTTTGGTCGGTCACCTACTAAACTCCTCAACAAATTACCCAAACTCTTGTTTACAACCTCTGTTTGCCCATCAGACTATGGATGATAGGTTGAGCTAAAATTTAGCTTAGTGCCAAGTTTCTTCCACAAGGTTCTCCAGAAATGTCCAGTGAATCTTGTGTCCCTGTCAGAGATTATACTTTTTGGAAAACCATGCAACTGAACAATCTCATCAAAAAACAAATTAGCCACATGGGTAGCATCACTAGTTTTGAAACACGGAATAAAATGAGCCATCTTAGTAAATCTATCCACAACTACAAGGATTGAATCATTACATTGTTTATTTCTCGGTAAATCCATATCAAAGTCCATACTCATCGAATCCCAAGGTCTGTTGGGAATGGGTAATGGTATGTATAGTCCAATATTCTGACTTATCCCTTTCGCATGTGGACATACCCTGCACCTACTCACGTACTTTTGTACATATGCCTTCATCTTAGGCCAAAAATAGAAGTGACTCAACTTCCCAAGTGTTTTCTCAACACCAAAGTGTCCAGCCAACCCGCCATTATGCTTTTCTTGGACCAAGTTTTCCCGCATTGAGAAATTGGGAATACATAGCTGATTTTTCTTGAACAATAGCCCATCCTCCAACATAAACTCTTTCCATGGACTGCTGCCCCTATTGACTGGATTTTTACACGTTGCAAAAGCTTCTTTAAAATCAGCATCAATGTCATATAAGTCCTTCAAATAATCAAAGCCTAAAATTTGTATTTGACTTTCCTGCATGATTAAGCATCTCCTAATCAAGGCACCGACAACCTTATTTTCCTTCTCACTAATATGCTTCAAAACAAAAGTGAAACTTTGAAGGAACTCCACCCACTTTGCATGTTTATGATTTAACTTATGTTGCTGCATAATGTATTGTAAGGCATAATTATCCGTGTATAGAATGGACTCGTTAGGCATCAAGTAATGCCTCCAATGCTTCAAAGCTTACACCACTACATAAAACTATTTGTTGTCGGAAGAGTATTTTTTTTTGACTCATTTAACTTCTCACTGAAATATGCAATGAGCTTATCTTCTTAGCTCAGTACAGCTCCAATGGTTGTCCCACTAGCATCACATCTCACTTGAAAGCACTGATTGAAGTCTGACAACTTCAACAACGGCTTCTCACTGATCTTCTTCTTCAATAGTTGAATTATTATTATTATTATTATTTATTTATTCTATATATATATATATATATATATATATATATATATATATATATATATATATATATATATATATATATATATTATTTTTTTTTTTTTTTGCTACTGTTGTCCAATAAAATGGATGCCTGTTCTTCTTGATGGTGTCAATGATAGGTGCAAAAATGCCACTAAAATTCCTGATAAATTTTCTATAGAAGCTGGCTAAACCATGAAAACTTCTCAACTCAAAAATATTCTTACGCGAAGGCCAATTTACAATTGCCTCTATCTTTTCTGGATCCATTTTCAAGCCATCCTTAGAAATGACAAAACCCAATTATACAAGTTCAGTCTTCATAAAATAACACTTCTTCATGTTAATCAATAGCTTTTCTTGCTACAATCTCTCTAAAACATACTTCAAATGTCTTAAGTGTTCTTCTTTAGTTTGACTGAAAATTAAAATGTCATCCAAGTAAACAATGACAAACTTACCAATGAACTCCTTCAAGACTTCATTCATCAGCCGCATAAAGGTACTCAGTGTATTTGACAATCCAGATGGCATGACCATCCACTCATAAAAGCCTTCATTGGTCTTGAAAGTTGTCTTCCACTCGTCTCCTTCTTTGATCCGAATTTGATGATAACCACTTTTAAGGTCAATCTTTGAGAAGTAAGTTGCTCCACCCAAGCAATCCATCATATCATCCATTTGTGGCAATGGAAACCTGTAACGAATGGTGATCTTGTTGATTTCTCTAGAGTCAGTGCACATTCTCCATTCTCCACCCTTCTTTGGACTTAATACTATAGGTACGATACATGGACTCAAACTTTCTCTTATTAGTCCTTTGTCCAACAATTCTTGGACTTTCTTCCTCACTTCCTCATTCTCTTTGGGTGTCATTTGATATGTAGCCTTATTCAGAAGACTTGCTCCCGATATTAAGTCTATGTGATGACTGGTGCTTCTTTTGGGTGGAAACTCACTTGGTAATTCATCAACTACAATATCATGAAACTCATGCAACAACTCTTGAACTTCAAGAGGTAAATCTACAATTTCAGTGTGCAGAAGTACTACATTTGGCTTGCAAATCACTGCGTAGCTTATCTATTCTTCTTCCATTTGTTGTAGAAATTCCTTCCCACTAAGTAGTAGTGCTTTTGGGCTACTTGTTTCAGTTGTACCATCATATTTCAATGGTACAAGAGTGTGCTTGATGCCATCCTTTTTGAACTTATAACAATTTCTCTCTACATCATGTGTCACCTTCCTATCAAACTGCCATGGGCGACCCAAAAGAATGTGACAAGCATCCATTGGCATTACATCACAGAGCACCTTGTCTTTATACCTGCCTATCTGAAACTCAACTTCACTTTGTTAATGCACCAACAATTGGTGTCCTTTTTGCAACCACGATACCTTATAAGGTGTGGGGTGCTTAATCTTTTTCAATCCTAATTTTTCCACAATTTCTTGGAAAACTAGATTGTCCATACTTCTGTTGTCAATCACCAATTTACAACATTTTCCTTCTTCCTTACACATTGTCTTGAATAAGGATTTCCTTTGGACTGGTTCAGAAGTCTCATTTGCTAGTTTTAAAAGGACTTTGTGCATCATCAACACCTCTCTAGTCTCTGGCACATTCTCTACCTCAAGTACTTGTGCCTCTACTACTTTGGTTTGAGCTATGTATGCACCTCGTTGTCCCGTATTGTGATTCTTAGGACATTCAAAATATCAGTGACCCAATATTTTACATTTGTAACACCAATAGGCAGTCTCTTTGCCTCTTCCTCTACCTCTACCTCTCTGGTAAGGTCTTCCTCCTCTACTGCCACCTTCTTTCTCTGACTGCCCTTGCTAATTTGAGTTTCCTTCGCCATTCTTTTGTGCATGAAACTTTCCTCTTCCATTTGTCTATCCTTTCCCTTTGGAAAAACCACTTCCTCTGCCAAAGCTTTTCTTCCTAGCTATCTTTTCTTCTGCCTTCAAAGCGCACTGGTATGCTTCCTCTATTGTCCTTGGAGAAAGTATGTTGATTTCATCTTGAATATCTAGCCTCAAACCATTTATATACCTTGCTATCTTTTTGGGGTATCTTCTACATAACCTGCTCTCAAATTCACCTTGTAAAACTCTTCGGTGTATTATCTCACTGTCATTATATTTTGCTTAAGATTTTGCATCTGTTTGTAAAGAGTTAGCTGGTAATCCTTTGGCAAGAACTTACTCTTCATCTTTGCCACCATTCTATCCCAACTCTTCATCAATGGTTTTTCCTTCATCCTTCTTTCAGCCTGTACATTGTCCCACCATAGTGCAACATGGCCTTTCAACCTTGTCACAGCAAACTTGACTCTCTTATCCTTATCAATTTCCTCATACTCAAAATACTTGTCCATCTCACTAATCCACTCTAGTAGATTCTCATCTTTCAAACTGCCGTCATAAATAGAGATTTCAGGCTTTGGCCTTGAACTTGAGCCCAATACTGCTCTCAACAACTTCTTTAACAGGTGATGCTCCTTCTTCTTCAAGTTCCTCTTCGGCCTCACTAACATCTCCACCTTCAAGATCCCGTTGTCTCCCTACTTCCATGGTTTCTAACCAAATTTGTAGTCTCCTTATCTCTTCCTGGAGTTCTGCATTTCCCGTGGGTCTACCTCCTTGACCTCGTGTCCTTCCTGCATGCCTATTCATCTCTCTATACTTTAGATACCAACAATGTTAAGGCTCTGATACCACATATTGATGGCTGCTATCTCAGCAAACCATAGTGTTGTTACAGGATGAACACCAATTCTTTGCTCTCACAGCAAACTACAATGTTGTTACAGGCTCTCTCAGCAAACTACAGTGCTGTTACAGACTCTCACAACAAACTACAGTGCTGGTATAGGCTCTCTCAACAGACTACAGTGATGTTACAGACTCTCACAACAAACTACAGTGCTGTTACAGGAGGAACAACATTTTTGTTGTTGTTGTTGTTGTTTTTTTTTTTTTTTTGCAGCCACGTAGTCTGTAAAAACATAGTTTAAAGATCCCTTTGTAACTCCTAAACGAAGGATCTTTTTGGGAAATTGCTTGTGTTTTATCAAATAGACCCTTCTCTGCACAAAACCCAGATGCCAGAATTTCAAAATTCGTCTTCCTTTGATCAGAAATTGACCTGCCAAATTGGTGATTATTTTCCTTTATGAATTTTATTTCTTCTGTTTCCTTGATACAAAGTGCTCTGTATTCTCGAATTTGAAATGCAAAATGACTCTTTCCCATACACAATATTGGATGAAAAAGTACTGGATTAAAATATTAATTGAAATATGATTATCTAGGTTCTCATTTAAATGTAAATAACAGAGAAAATACAGTGCAAGAATTCCTCATTCAACACAACAATTTAAAGGCCAAATCAATTTCAATATCCAGATATTAATATTATGGTTCATAAACCTCACAAACACATATGCAAATAAATGTCTCACACATACTTACATATTCAATTTGCTGATACAAAAAACCACTGGTCTAAGAAATGATGTTCAATTAACTTCAATCTCACACCAAAATTTCCAGCACCCAAAAATGTTCCTCCTCTCTCCTTCAAAACTAAAAATCCCTAAATTACCATGGGCCAAGCATTGGAAAGAAAAGTACGCTCAAAATCACAGACTACAAAACTTAATCCGGATGCAAGAAACTCCAGAAGGCTCACCAATTTGGAACCTAGTGAGAAACAACCGGCACATAATCCAGGAGCAAAGCTTTTGGGAAATTCGTGACGGAAAAACAACCCTTTTCTGGGAAGATGCATGGCAACAACTCCCCAAGCTGGAAAGCCCTGAATTCTTAGATATCCAAAGAAGCAACCAGGAGCTAGGGAGAACCACAGTGAATCAGTATTGGAAGCCTAACGATAGTGACCAGGTGTGGAGAATATGGTTATTCAATGAGACAGATCGGCTGACCGAAGAAAACAACAGTTTAAAGAACCTGAAAACTCAACTCGCTAAGAGAAGGATAAGGAAAGCAGGGGATAGTGACCAATTACGCTGGGGCAAGCTTGAAGGAGGAAACTTCACGCTCAGAGAGGCCAGAACACACATAGAAAATACTGAACATGAAGAAAAAGTCAAATGGCATAGCAAAGTTTGGGACGCCCAACTATGGCCGAAGATCAAAGCATTCCTATGGCTACTTATGCACAGAAGAATGCTAACTTGGGAGAATCTCTAGAAAAAAGGATTCATAGGTCCTTCCCGCTGCCCCATGTGTGGAATGGAAGAGGAAACCATGAATCACCTCCTCAACACCTGTGATTGGGCAGACAACATATGGAATTGGGCGGAAATCATTCTTCAAAGGACGGATCGGGTTAGGAATTCAATTCAAGAAACAATCGAGAATTGGAGTGGGAATTTCTCCAATACCCAAGTGGTTAATACCATATGGAAACTCATACCAAGGTTCATAGCATGGACAATTTGGAAAGAAAGAAATCGAAGAGTCTTCATAAATGAAAACAGAAGCATAAACCACTTAAAAAATACAATTCTTCAAAATATCAAGCAAACGGTTCTTGCCAAAGGAAGAATGGAACAGGACAAAAACATCTCTGGTCTGGACTTACAGATTCTGAAAGATTTTGACATTAATATGGAAACCTTCACGTCTTCTGAGATTCGTCGACAGGAGCTAAATACCAGTGTGAATTCTTGGATTCATCCGCCAACAGGCTTCCTTAAACTCAATTTTGATGGAGCCTCCAGGGGAAATCTGGGACCTGCTGGCATTGGAGGTGTTCTTAGGGATAGCAAAGGTGTAATTCAGCACATTTATAGTTAAGTGCTTGGTGAAGGGACAAATAATGAAATGGAATTTGCAGCGCTGGAGCAGGGTTTGAGAATTCTCAGAAGACTGAAAGCTGGAGCCACCGTGGTGGAAGGGGATTCGCAACTGGCGGTTACGGCAGCAAGAAGATTATATACCGGAGCCAAAACAAGTAAAGTCACACGACACTGGAGGCTTGCCAAGGTAACAGAGATTATTGCAGAACACCTATCATGCCTGGACGGTTTAATTTTTCAGGCAGTTAGACGCAAGGCCAATACAGTGGCAGATCACTTGGAAAATTATGGAATTGATAACCCCTCTGCCAACTTGGACACCTGTTGGTAGGAAGTCACATGCACGGAGCTGAGAAACTGGTGCACTCTTCTTTTGAGGCAGGACATCATTTAATGAAAGAAGAGGCTAAGGGGTACGAAGATCTTCCCCATATGTGGAGAATGAATCCACCCAATCGAAGGGACGTGAGGATAAGTGGTTCGCAGGCTAAGGGAGTACAAGGAAGGAAGTGGCATTCAATTTACAAGCACGTTGGGATAGTTCCAAGAAGTGCAACGAACAAAAATTATGGGTACCACCGGCACCAAAACACAAAAAAAGACACTTGGCACTCGGCGAAATGGTTCAAGTGTGGCAGACTTGAGAATAAGGATGCGGCGCATCAACAAAAATGTGAAAATCTGAGCAGCAGTTATTATGAATGGACGTGCGATCATAAGTCGACGAGACGGGAAGCCGTAGGCGACTCATGGTTTCCCTCTTCTATAACTACAGTCTCCAAACACAAGAGCAATACACAGCTCTCCAACGACAATCAACATAGTATCAAGTGTGTTTTTAGAAGGTTTCGTATTTCTGTTCTCTGGCATAGTAGAATGGCGCGGGAGGGTAGTCGAAATGCCTCAGCCAATAAAGACCTGCAGAATGCTCGAGAGGCTTATGAAACAAGAACTTCCAGTAAGGAAAAGCGCAAAATTGAGGAACTGGAAGCAATTGTTGCAGAAGAGGAGGAGAACATGGAGGAACAAGAGCTGGAAAAGGAGATGGAATGGGTTCAAGATCCTGGCATGACCACCACTCGGGCAACCCAATTTGTTCGCACACAGGCGGAAATGTGGTGCATCAAGACAATGTTAGCAAAGGCTATCAGTATGCAAGGAGAATACCTTAATCAGGCACATCAAGCAATCTCAGTTTTATCCGCGGATCATACAGCGGTTCTGGAAGCCTTGGATTTCAAAATCAGTTCTCTGGAGTAGCAATTTAGCTATATCTCCAAAAAGATGACTATGCTGATTAGTCTTCTGAGGCACACTATTTGCCAGGATTCCGCTGTTATGGGGGAGGGTACGGAGGAGACCACGGGAACCAACCAGGGGAAGCGCTCAACTCAGTGCCCACCTCTGCCTGGCAAAGCTACTACTTTGGCCAACCAGGATACCACCACCAAGGATTATGTCATTCTCGAGCTGTAATGGCTTGCTGTAGTAGTCTTAGTTTGCTTTTGATGCTCAACACTTGTTTTGTTTCTGTTTCGTGAATTTACTGGTCACCTAGCTGCTTCTCTGTTTCTCATGTTAACTAGTCTTCTACATGGTTTGTCTCTGTCTGTCTCGGAGGACCATACAGTCTGCTTTATCTATGTTTTCAGATGCTCAGATGGATATTCTGTTTTGCTGGCCCCAACCTTTCTCTATGCCACCCTGTGTGGTGTGCCTTGGGGTCATTTTGATAGTCTATGCCAGTGTAAAGAGATGTAATTAGGCAAGAGTGTCTCTCTTTAGTCTGCACGAGCATACCTTTTGTACTCTATGTATTCTATGAAGTAATATGAAATAATTATTTACAAAAAAAAGATATAGGATGAACTCTTACCATGAGTGTCTAGTTAAAATAGCATAATTGGTTTTATGCTTAAAAACCTTATAATCTGGAAGGGAAAAAAATACTTTTATAATTTAGAAATAATAAATTTGAACTTTACTTTAAAACAATTTTTATTAAACATCTTTAACTAAAATATTAGCCTAAATAATTCTTTAAATACTCTTATTAACGTTCTTATTGTAATTAATAATCGTTATCAATTATCAAGAAATAACTTTTTTGAACACTCTACATTCTTATTAATGTTTTATTGTAATTAATGTGGATACCAATTAGGGAAATAAAATAATTTTATTGAAGACTCTTACATTACTACTGGCATGTAAAGTTTAATAATTTGAATTTAACAAAGCCGCATAAATAAGCGCCTTATATTGATTATTGAATTTTGAAATTACCAAATTAAATATGTTTTAATGTATATATATAAAAATTCAAAAAAAATTTATTCATCAACAAATTTTTTTATTCATCATTATAAAATTTAGTTTAAACAATTTTTGAGTCTAGTTTTTATTTAGCCATTACACAAAGATTTTTGTTACCAAACCCTAATATTAGTGTGAGATCCTATAGAACTAATAACACTTTAAAACTATATGATTTAAAAACACTAATATTATGTATTTAACCTTAAACTCTACATTAATTATATTTTGTCTTATCTTATCTAATTTTAAAGTCACAATCAAGCCAGACACCAAATTGGTGTATGAGATTTGAGGGACAAGGGACCCACCTTCACGTAGCCGTTTTGTCATGTACCCAGTTAAATTTTTTTTACAACATTATGTAAATTCATAATCTATATATATTCACATTCACTTATTTACCCCAATCCCTATCAAATATATACATTAACCCATACACTCATGAAGTCGTACCGCTGTATCAATTAGACATGACTCTTTTGTCAAGGCAAGTCAATCTAAGCCATTGGTTGGCATTGAAACTTGTGTTAAGTGATCTCTATCCATTAGCTAACAGCTTTGATTCTGGTTAATTCGTATTGTCTATTAATTGCCTGCACTATCCACTATACGTGGTGTGTGTAGTCTTGAATAGCTCAGCTACCGCCTCGGGATTCCTCTTGAATCAATGGTGTTGGGATTTTCTAAGTGATCCAACGGTTGTGGATGGCTCATTCAACTTTCACAATCCTTGGTATCAATTCAGGGATTCATTCATTCGTAGTTTCTCTTGTTTCTCTGCTCGGTCTGCTGCTTCTATCCATAGTTTTTGCTCTCCGCTTCGATCCAAGATTCTATGGAGTTTGTGAAGGGCGCTCGGATTGCCAAACCCTATCCTCACCACCAGAGTTGGATTATCGGGTAATATTTCAGCTGTGTAGTTACTTATTCTCATTTTTCTTTGTTGCAACATTGGTAAAACCCTGTCCTCTCTGCAAACTAAGTTCTCTTCCTTTTCTCTGAGAACTTCTTCAGTTATTTAACCTATCTATGGTGGTTGTATGCAGGGTCACTTCCACTCTGGCTTCAAGCTTGGTTCCAGTTGGGAGCGAAGCCTTCGAGGAGTGGGGTTACCATCAAGGTTTCCACTGGGTATGAGGGTTTCTGCCCTGGTTGTGTTACATTAAGCTACAGTCCTTTTATTAATCTCTTGCGGAAGGGATGATTAACCCTTCCTGTGTAGTCTAGCTATCTTCTCAAACTCATATTTGGTATTTGCTAATGTATATGTATTGTAGAGGCAATACCTCTTTGGTTTCGGTCTAGAAGCTTGAGTCCTGTTGCTCTTGTGCTATTAATTTTTTTTTCAAGAAGCGGATTAAATTCGAGGGTTTTCACCTCTGAGATTTTTTTTTTGAGCTGCACTGGCCAACTTTGTAAATGTAATAAGTTTCCTACAGTATGACCCATCTCTGTTTTTAGTTTTTTTTTTTTAACACTAGAAGACACATACATTTGTAATCTTGTTTAATGGGTAATAAATTGGTAGATTTTGTGCATCTGGAAGGTTTTCTTCTTGGGTTATGTTCCATAGAGTACTCTTGTTGATTTCAAGCGATACTATCATGTATTATTGTCCTTCGACTGTTATTTCTTTTTGGCTCCTTTAGCTTTTCTATTCTGCAGAGGTGATGATTATATTTTTTTGTTTGGTAAATCGACTCAGACAGTAAAATCATCTGCTAATTCTTGTTTGTAAATCGACCTGGACAGTATAATCATCTGCTAATTCTTGTTTGTAAATCGACTTGGACAGTATAATCATCTGCTAATTCTTGTTTGTAAATTGACCTGGACAGTATATTCATCTGCTAATTCTTGTTTGAGCGTTAACTGAGTTATCTCTGATGGGGTTTTGAAAGGACGCTTATAGTTGGGGTTTGAGTTTTCAGATGGAATTCTGGAAGCCTGTTCACCCGAAGAACGGGGTCGACCATCTTTTAGAGACAACATAAACGGGTATTCCTTCTGAATTTTAATTCATGTTGCGACAAGCATTTAGGTTTAGACCTGAGTCCTTACACCCAGGTTCCTAGTGCACCTTGGGTTGCATTCTTTTCTCGCAGGAACTAATTTAACTTTCTACTGCAAGGTTATGATAGAGCCCGGTCTTTAGGAGCTATCTCCCTATTTCACGGCAACTGTTTTTTTTTTTTTAAGAAATAAGATTATGGCCTAAATTTGTTTTCTGAATTCGTTCCAAGCCATTCTTGTTGGGGTTGAAATGTTTTCCAGCTTGTTGCAATTCTTTCCATGCTCCAGAGCGTTAAACAAACTAAGCATACCAGAAGTCTCGCTTAATTAATTTTGTTTTTATAATCTTTTCCTACATCACTACCCTAGCAATCTTTATTACTCTAGAAAATGGTCCAGCTTCGGTTATCTGCTCTTCTTTTTTTGTTGCAGAACCCTACACTTCCTTGGCAGAGCACTGCTCATATTTTATCAAAGTAGAAGAGCGAATGTTTTTTGAACTATTCAGTTTTAGAATAACCTTTACAATTTTTTTTCTATTTAAATGAGGCGTAGAGTAGGAGTCAACTTCCACAGTAGGTTTAGGTTCTAACCACTATATCATTATAGTGAAAACATTTTAACATTGACTACCTCATTAATACTTTTGAATGTTTTCTAAGTGGTTTGGTCCACTTACTTGTGCCTTTATAACTTGCGAAACACTCGAGAAGCCGAGATTACCTCTGTTCTCCCGCTTCCAGTCTACCACCTGTCCTTGAGATTCGTCTTTCGGGACCAGAATCTCCACCCTAGCTCTCTTGCAGGACCACTGTCCGCAGCAACACGCTTGCACTTAGTGCTTGGCTATCTAGTCATCGCCAGACTTAGCCATTTTCCTTTTTTTTTTCTTCTACTTGTCCCTATAGCACAGATTTTCCACCCTTTCCCCCTTTTCCGCTGAAAGCCCTTCCAATTAGAGAAAGTAGTTAGGGTTGCAATCACAACAACTGTCTTTTTTCCCCCAACTTCCAGCTTGAAAAGTTGCCAGCTCTTAAAAGAAAACATTTCTTATCTTTAAAAAAAAAATATTATTAAATTTCAAATAGATAATAATATCATATTTAGTTTGTCTTTTACCACAGTAAAGTCAAATATTTACATTTATCCCAGGGCATTACATCTCCCCCTCCTAAAATTGGACATCGTCTCGATGTCTTTTGGCCATGAATAGCCCTGGATAAGATTTTTTCATGAGCTTTTCATCTTCCCAAGTGGCTTCATCAGGTCCAAAGTGCTACCACTGTACTTTAACTTGGGTAATAACTCGCTTCCACAACATTACTTCTCTCTGGTCGAAGATTTTCAATGGCTCAACCAAGATTTCTCCTTCTGGTTCGACCTGAAACATGCAACATCTTAAATCAGTTTTTTTTAAAAGAAACTCATTCAGATTGATCTACTAGAGCTTTTTCTCACCTGTATATCCTGCCAGCGGATTACATGCTTAGGATAATAAACATTTTTTTTTAATATGGAAACATGGAAGATGTTATGGGCCCGTATATGACTTGGAAAAGCGAGCTGGTATGCTACTGGCCAAATTCTTGCTAAGACCTGAAAAGGTCCAAAAAATTGGGGTGCCAACTTAGCACACCCGCTCCATTGTAATGTGCTCTTTTTTGCTCGAATTCTCACATATACATGATCACCGACTTGATATTCCTTAAACTTCCTTTTCCGGTCAGCAAAGTTCTTTTGCCTATCCTGAGCTGCCTTTAAATTGGCTCGCACCTTCTTAACCATTTCCTCCATTTCCTTAAGCATGTCGGGTCCTAACATTAATCTGTCTTCCGGTCCACCCCAGCTTGAGGGCGTGTGACACTTCCGCCCATACAATACTTCAAATGGGCTCATTTGCAATGATGTATGATAGCCATTATTGTATGCAAACTCGACCAAGTGTAGATAATCTTCCCACTTGGTCGGTTGCTGCATTACATATGCCCTTAACATGTCTTCCACCACCTGGTTCACCCGTTCTGTTTGTCCGTCAGTCTGAGGGTGATAAGCTGTATTGAAATTCAGTTGAGTTCCTAATTCTCCAAACAATGTTTTCCAAAAAGCCGATGTAAATTTTACATCACGGTCTGAAATTATTGTTTTTGGTAACCCATGTAGCCTAAATATATTCTGCATGAAGATATGGGCAATCTGCACAGCTCTATAAGTAGATTGCACATGTATAAAATGTGTTGATTTACTTAACTTGTCCACTACCACCATGATGGAGTCGTTATTTTTCTTTGATTTGGGCAAACCCGTTATGAAGTCCATGGAGATGGTTTCCCACTTCCATTCCGGAATGGGTAATGGTTGTAATAACCCCACAGGGTGTTGGTGCTCTGCTTTAATTTGTTGGCACTCCAGGCAATGTGCCAAGTACTCAACCACATCTTTCTTCATACTTGGCCAATAATATTCCTTCCGGAGTGCTGTGATCATTTTCTGATATCCTGGGTGTCCAGCATAGTGAATTTTATGAAATTCATCCAAAATCAAGTTTTTAATGTTGTTTTGATAGGGCACATACAACCTTTCCTGATAATACAACATTCCAGCAGTATCTAAAGCATAACCCTGCTGTTTTTCCTTTCTAGTGGAGTGCTGTACTTGCTGTTTTATTTGTTGATATACAGTATCTTGTTTTGATGCCTTTTTAGTCATCTCTTCGAAGGGGCTTTTCCCTTCGCTGCAAGAAATCTCATATAAACATTGTAATTTTCGACTTAAAGCGTCAGCCACGCGATTCTCTCTCCCTTTCAAATGCTTGATATTGAAATCAAAACCACTTAAGAAATCCACCCACTATGCTTGCCTAGCATTTAAGGTGGGCTGGTTAAAATAATTGGTCAGACTATGGTGATCTATCAATAATAAAAAAATTCTTCCCATAAGATAATGTCGCCACATTTTTAAAGCATGAATGATGGCTGCCAACTCCAGATCATAAGCAGAATATTTTTGCTCATGTTCTTTTAATTTCCTTGACTCATAAGCAATTACCCTCCCTTCTTGCATCAACACGCCTCCTACCCCTTCCTTGCTTGCATCTGTGCACACCACATAGTCTTTACTAGGATCAACTATGCTTAGAATGGGTGCGGTGGTGAGCATATGCTTAAGTTGCTCAAAACTCTTTTGGCATTTTGGGGTCAACCTAAAAGTTCTTCCCTTTTTTTGTATGCTAATCCCAAGAAGGATTTGATGTTTGCCACATCCTTTGGTACTGGCCATTCCATTATGATCCTTATCTTTTCAGGATCCACCGCGATCCCTTCTTTAGTGATTATATGTCCCAAATATTGTATTTGTTCCTTAAAGAAATCGCACTTGCTAAACTTAAAATATAACTGGTGTTCTCAGAGGGTTTGCAGTACCAATCTGAGGTGCTCCTTGTGCTCTTCCATAGTTCAAGAATATATCAGTATATCATCAATAAAAATCAGCACAAACCTATCCAAATACTGATGAAATATGTTATTCATTAAACACGTAAAGGTTGCGGGGGCGTTGGTTAACCCAAAGGGTAGCACCACAAACTCATAATGACATATCGTGTTCTAAAAGCATTTTTAGGTATGTCTTCCTCCTTAATCCTGCTTTGGTGATACCTTGATCGCAAATCAATCTTGGAGAATACCGTTGCTCCTTTTACTTAATCAAAAAGTTCATCAATACAGGATAGAGGATACTTATTTTTGATTGTCAATTTATTCAATTGACGATAATCCATACACATGCGAAGTGTCCAGTCCGTTTTCTTAACGAACAATACCATGGCTCTGCATGAGGACACGATGGGGTGAATGTAGTTTTTGTTTAACAGCCCCTGTAATTTCATTTTTAACTCTGCTAATTCTGGTGTGTTCATTCTGTAGGGTGCTTGGGAGACCGGGGCTACCCCTGGCACCAAGTCGATGGTAAAGTCTATGTCTCTCTTCGGTGGCAGTCCAGGAATCTCTTCCGGAAACACATCAGCAAATTTTTGTATCATAGGAATGTTTTCTAATGTGGCTGTTTTATTTTTTGAGTTAGCATAACCCACTTGGATGGCATAAATCTGACATCCCTTCCTAATGCATTTTGCTAATTGAGAGGCGGTTATTGGCCGAATCTGCACTGGCCGCTTAATTCCTTGCATCTCTTGCCTTGCTCCAAGCTCATATTTGTAATAGATAGTCTTTGTTTTACAATTAACTATGGACCAGTGTTTTTATAACCAGTCCATACTAATTAGGACATCATACGAACCAAGGGGAAGCACATTTAAATCTTCCATCACTGGCTGTCCTGCTATCTTTAAAGGGCAGTTATTGACCTTAGCAAGCACTCGTCTCTTTGCCCCTGTAGCCAGTTGTACTAGCCAAGGGTCCTTAAATTTAACAGGTTGCAATCTACAATGCTCCACAACCTTAGGGCTAATATAACTTAATGTGGCTCTAGGATCAATTAAAACAGTTACAGTAAGGTCTGAGATCTTACCTTCAAATTCCACCATGGTCGGCTGGTACTCCGCCTGACGATCTTCCAGGGCCCTTGGTAGACTACGTCCTACATCGCCGATTGTAGATGCTTCATGGATATGTGAAACCTGCTCAGTTCCCTTTCATTGAGGACAATTTTTAACGTAATGAAGCCCACTCCAGCCCCAGCATTGCACTGGAGTCCTTGCTGTCCCTTCACTGTCTAACTTTCCAGGTTGTTCACTGATTCTGGACTCATTGGTTGGCTTTGACCTGAGCGAATTTTTCTGTAAATTTCTGTTGTTTTGCCCTTTGGCAAAACCCTTGTTACCTCCACCTCGATTCCCTTTATTATCTCCAACCAACTTGTTGCTTCTCTTACCAGTCCATATTTTACCCGGAATTTCTCCCTTCTATTTACTTTGTTGCTAACAAATCCTGGCTTTATGTATTACTTCATCCATTGTCTTTGGATTGTCAAACTCAATTCTTTCCCTCATACTCAAAGGTAAACTATTGACGAACCTCTGTACTTTAGCCTTTTCCTCTCTAATATAAGGCACATAACGAAGCAATGAAGTAAAACGAGTGATAAATTCATCCATGGTTTGTTGTCCCAGTCTCAAGTCATGGAATTCTCTTGCCTTTTCGTCATAAAAATGTTCTGTCGGGTATCTTTCCTTAAAGTATTTTTGAAATTTTTCCCAGGTAATATTTTGCTCACTTACTCCTCTTACAATCTTAACTTCCTCCCACCACAGGGTGGCTTTCCCTTGTAATTGGAAAATGGCTAACCGTGCCTTGAGGTTGTGATCGTATTCATATAGTTGGAAGTATTTGTTCATATTAATCAATCAAGCCTCGACTGCTTCCTCCAATTCCCCATCAAAGTGTGGCGGTTTTATCTTATGAAATTCCCCTTGTAGTTCTATCCATTGCCTTTTTGATGTCTGTTGCTTAGAAGCGTTATCAGATCGTTCTTCTCATTCTTCATCCCTTCCTTCTGACTCTTCTGGTTCTATGTGGTGATTTTGCTCCTCCGACACCCTTTGTTGCTCAACACTGGGATTCAACAGTTGCTGATTCCGCTTGTCAGATAGGCTCTTTATAATCCTTTCCTGTTCCATAGTTAAACTCACATTATCCTCCGCCAATCAGGCCATTTCATTTTTCAACTCTTGTATTGTCTCTAATATTGCAAGGTTCGTATTGCGAGCCTCCTCTCCAAGCTGTACCCATAATTTTGGGTTATTTCCAGGGCTTGTTGCAGGTCCCTGACCCGCTACAAACCTATGTGGAACGCTGCCTGCCCTTCTCATATTGGTTGTCTTCTGTTTTCCCTGGTCTTAGCCTAAGAAAAGAAACAGAAGAAGGGTTAACGCATTAACTATTTTTCTTTAAATATAAAATAGAATTGAAAATTAAAAATATATAATGAATTCACTTCATCTATTTATTTCCCAGAGGCCACAATTTTTGAAACTTGGCTCTGATACCACTTGTCATGTACCCAGTTAATTTTTTTTTTTACAACATTATGTAAATGCATAATTTATATATATTCGCATTCACTGATTTACCCCAATCCCTATCAAATATATACATTAACCCATACACTCATGAAGTCGTACTGTTGTATCAATTAGACATGACTCTTTTGTCAAGGCAAGTCAATCTAAGCCGTTGGTTGGCATTGAAACTTGTGTTAAGTGATCTCTATCCGTTGGCTAGTAGCTTTGATTCTGGTTAATTTGGATTGTCTATTAATTGCCTGCACTATCCACTGTACGTGGCATGTGCAGTCCTGAACAGCTCAGCTACCGCCTCGGGATTCCTCTTGAATCGACGGTGTTGGGATTTGCTGAGCGATCCAACGGTTGTGGATGGCTCATTCAACTTTCACAATCCTTGGTATCAATTCAGGGACTCATTCATCCATCGTTTCTCTTGTTTCTCTACTCGGTCTGCTGCTTCCGTCCATAGTTTTTTCTCTCCGCTTCAATCCAGGATTCTATGGAGTTTGTGAAGGGCGCTCGGATTGCCAAACCATGTCCTCACCACCATAGTCAGATTACCGGGTAAGATTTCAGTTGCGTCGTTACTTATTCTCATTTTTCTTTGTTGCAACATTGGTAAAACCCTGTCCTATCTACAAACTAAGTTCTCTTCCTTTTCTCTGAGAACTTCTTCAGTTATTTAACCTATCTATGGTGGTTGTATGCAGGGTCACTTCCACTTTAGCTTCAAGCTTGGTTCTAGTTGGGAGCGAAGCCTTCCAGGAGTGGGGTTACCTTCGAGGTTTCCGCCAGGTATGAGAGTTTCTGCCCTGGTTATGTTACATTAAGCTACAGTTCTTTTATTAATCTCTTGCGGAAGGGATGATTAACCCTTCCTGTGTACTCTAGCTATCTTCTCGAACTAAATACTCATATTTGGTATTTGCTGATGTATATGTATTATAGAGGCAATACCTCTCTAGTTTCGATTCGGAAGCTTGAGTCCTATTGCTCTTGTGCTATTAAATTTTATTCAAGAAGCGGATTAAATTCGAGGGTTTTCACCTCTGAGATTTTTTTTTGCGCCGCACTGGCCAACTTTGTAAATGTAATAAATTTCCTACGGTATGACCCATCTCTATTTTTAGTTTTTTTGTTTTTTGTTTTTTTTTTTTTTAACACTAGAAGACACATATGTTTGTAATCTTGTTTAATGGGTAATACATTGGTAGACTTTGTGCATTTGGAAGGTTTTCTTCCTGGGTCATGTTCCATAGAGTACTCTTGCTGATTTCAAGTGATACTATCATGTATTATTGTCCTTCGGCTGTTATTTCTTTTTGGCTCCTTTAGCTTTTCTATTCTGTAGAGGTGATGATTATATTTTTTTTGTTTGGTAAATCGACTCGGACAATAAAATCATCTACTAATTCTTGTTTGTAAATCGACCTGGACAGTATAATCATTTGCTAATTCTTGTTTGTAAATCAACCTAAACAGCATAACCATCTGCTAATTCTTGTTTGTAAATCGACTTGGACAATATATTCATTTGCTAATTCTTATTTAAGCGTTAACTGAGTTATCTCTGATGGGGTTTTGAAAGGACGCTTATAGTTGGGGTTTGAGTTTTTAGATGGAATTCTGGAAGCCTGTTCACCCGGAGAATGTGGTCAACCATCTTTTAGAGACAACATAAACGGGTATTCCTTCTAAATTTTAATTCATGTTGCGAAAAGAATTTAGGTTTAGACTTGAGTCCTTACACCCAGGTTCCTAGTGCACCTTGGGTTGCATTCTTTTCTCGCAGGAACTAATTTAACTCTCTACGACAAGGTTATGACAAAGCCCGATCTTTAGGAGCTATCTCCCTATTTCACCGCAATTATTCTTTTTTTTTTTTTTTTTTTTTAAAGAAATAAGATTATGGCCTAAATTTGTTTTTTGAATTCATTCCAAGCCATTCTTGTTGGGGTTGAAATGTTTTCCAGCTTGTTGCAATTCTTTCCATGCTCTAGAGCGTTAAACGAACTAGGCATACCAGAACTCTCGCTTAATTAATTAATTTTTTTTAATCTTTTCCTACATCACTACCCCAGCAATCTTTATTACTCTAGAAAATGGTTCAAATTCGGTTATCTGCTCTTCTTTTTTTGTTGCAGAACCCTACACTTCCTTGGCAAATCACTGCTCATATTTTATTAGAGTAGAAGAGCGAATGTTTTTTGAACTATTAAGTTTTAGGATAACCTTTACATTTTGTTTTTTATTATTTAAATGGGGCACAAAGTAAGAGTCAACTTCCATAGTAGGCTTAGGTTCTAAATACTATATCATTATAGTGCAATCATTTTAACATTGAATACCTCATTAATTCTTTTGAATGCTTTCTAAGTAGTTTGGTCCACTTCCCTGTGCCACTCTAACTTGCGAAACACTCAACAAGCTGAGATTACCTCTATTTTCCCGCTTCCAGTCTACCACCTGTCCTTGAGATTCGTCTTTCGGGACCAAAATATCCCCCCTAGCTCTCTTGTAGGACCATTGCCTGCAACAAGATGCTTACACTTAGTGCTTGCCTATCTGGTCATCACCAGACTTAGCCATTTTCCTTTCTTTTTCCTTCTACCTATCCCTACAACACGATTTTTTCCCCCCTTTCGCTCTTTTCCTCTGGAAGTCCTTCTAGTTAGGGTTGCAATCACATCAATTGTCTTTTTCCCCAAATTCCTCCTTGAGAAGTTGCCAGCTCTTAAAAGAAAACATTTCTTATCTTTTAAAAAAAAAATATTATTGAATTTCAAACAGATAATAATACCATATTTATAAGGGGGCATTACAAGTTTGATTGCTAAGTCTATGAAAGCATACATACTCTGATTTCGAACTTGTAACCTCTTAAGAATAAACACATTCTCTATACCATGATTTTTTTACCATATATACTTTAGTGTTTCACCACATTTACTATAATATGTTATTTTAACTTTGGAACTAAATGGCTGGACACAAGTCAATATATTAAAAAGATATATACCATGTTATTTTATCATATATACTTTGTTGTCTTACCACATTTATCATAATATGTTATTTTAACTTTCGACAATATCACATTTACTATAATATGTTATTTTAAATTTCGAGCTAAATTGATCATTACTATGTTAAAAGAGAAAATCTCAATACATAATACTAGGATTGAATTATATACCTACATAAGATTTACATTCTTATCATAAGATTGAATTATATTGGCCATTAAATTATGAACACTCAAAACAAATTCAAAATTACCACCGGTACACAATTCTATTAACATTAGAAAGTTGCAATGTATATAGGGTGCCTGATAATTTGAATAAAGAGTGAGTCTACTTAATTTCTAGAAATAGAATGAATAGGCTCATGTCTGCAATTGAAAATAAAATCGATAGTTAACCAGTACCTCATGGTTTAAAATAAAATTATGAAATATGAAAACATGACCTAAAATTAAATTCCAATTCTATTTAAAAATGTGTTACCACCAAGATAAAATGATTTTCAATTAATTATTTATACTGCCATCATTTTTTAATTTAATTATTATAACCCATTAATATTATTATTATATTTATTTATGCTCCAAAATCAAGGTGAATCATCCCATGACCGACGAGTACTGTATTATTTCCAAGTGTGTTAATTGTTGTAAAAATAAACAATCCAACAACTTTTAAGGCCCATCAGCCTATAGATCGGATGGCAAGTGGAAGTAAAGCAACTCCGCAATTTGGTAGACCCATCCATCCACGTACCCATAGATATGACAAGTGGAAGAAGCCATGCATGCGTGGAACCAGGGTGCAGCAGGACTTGGGTCGGGATTCGGAAAGGTCTGGAATCTTATAAATCCCGAATTTTAAAATTATAAATTTTGATTTGTATGGTAAGAAGCATGCTGCTCTGGAACACCCAGAACGAATATTTGGTTGAAGATGCCCATTTCGCTCTTGTATGGAATCATTTAATTTAAGTCGACATTCACCTGCTGCTCTGCAGCACCCAGTTCGAGTATTTGCTTGAAGCCTCGCCGTCTTGTGGAAGCATTAGTTAGTTGGAATGCTGCATATGAAATGGCTGACGGAGGTTCGAAATTAGGCGTAGAAACAGGGCGCGTTGTGTATATTTTTTCCCTTGTTTGTTTCTGAAATTTTAAAGCACCCTGCTGGAAGATCTTCACAGAGCGAGAGCGAGAACGAGTGGAAACAAACAATCTGATGAACTAAAGCTTGGAATGTACGTGAAGTCGAAAGTGGATAAATTTACAAGTTTAACTCACTTGGTGTATAATATAACTATTTGCAGCAATTCGTCGTAGCGTTATTAATGCGCCTGAGTATAGGATCTATACAGTGGTTTTTTCTTTGCATTGCAGCTTTATTTTTGTTTCAGCTCGTATGACGGTAAATAGCACGAATTTTTAAAAGAGGAGGGTTCATTCCAATAACATGTTCAAATCAATAGCTACAGCTAATAATAATATAATTATAAACTAATAATATTATTAGTAATAGTAATAATATTATTAATCTAATTACAAATCAATAATAATAATAATAAGTGATGGTGGTGGTTAACGTCAGCCTAGACCAAACATTGGTCTATTGGTCCTAAAGAAACAAATTATTTATTTTGATTTAAGATTTTATTCCTATGCTCAAAAAGCTTGGAGAGAAGCCTCCCCACCTCACTATAATTTTGACATTGTAAACTAGTAATATTATTAGTAATGGTATTAATATTAATATAATTTAATTATAAACCAATAATAATAATAATTATAAATTAGCAATAGTAATAATATTATTATTAATTTAATTCTTATAAGCAATCATTTCAACCCTATTTTTTTTTTGTTAGATGAAGACCTTACTCTCGCTAGCTAGTACAAAAGGAGTTAGTCAAGCTCTGTAGTGCTCACAATCTCATAATTTGCAGCGCTCTAAAGAAGTGGCCTAATTCTAGCGAGATGTCCTACATCCATGGGCTTGGTAGCAACGTGGTAGACTATGTTATTTCTCATCTCCTTTTATACAACAAAATAATAAATTTTGACATCTTAAACGACCACGAGCCTGACTCTGATCATAGGCCTTTACTTATAACTCTCAATTTTGTCATGCATAGAGATCCCATAGAAGATAATCCTTATAGCCAAAAGAACTTAATCTTTGATAGAAATAAAATCGATCTCTTTCTAAATGAATTAAAGACTAATTTGCTTCATTTATCTAGTATAGACAACATAGAAGACCTCTATCATAATTTTACCACAACCCTGTCATATTCTATTAACAAGTTCTCAATTGAAGTTTCAAGTAATAAAAAAAATAGCAAAACCAACCCATGGTATGACAAAGATTGTAAAAGTGCGAGGAGAGCAATTAAGAAAGCTGTTGATAAATCTCTTAAAATTGGCAAGATAAAAATATACAAAGCCCTAACGAAATGGAAAAAAATGCAGTATATTCATTAAAACAAGAGAATCTCTTACACCTCTCTAAGGTAGCTCCTAAGAAATTCTGGAGCCAGATTCTAACTAGAAAAACTAAAGATAATAATAAAATTTCTTTACACGATTGGAATTCTTATATTAAAAAGCTTTATGAATCTCCAAATGTCGTGGATAACTTTGAAACCTTGCTCACAACGAAAGAATTTTTCTCATTAGAAGACATTGATTTTGGGGTTAATCGCCAGGCAAATGGGAAAGCTATGGATATTGAACGTTACTAGGAAGAAATTTTAAAAATTGGAGGTCTTTTCCTCATCCTCCACATCCACAAGATTTTCAATCAAGCAGTCAAGCAAGGGTTCCCTAAACCATGAACTCAGAGCCTCATTATCCCTATTTTTAAAAGTGAGGATACAAATAACCCCTCTAATTATCGGAGAATTATGATCAGCCCTCTCTTAGCCAAGTTATATGGTATTATTTTGGAAAAGAAGTTGAGCATATGACTTGAAAGTGAAGGTAAGCAGGCTAAAGGCCAAGCGGGTTTTACAATGCAACACTCAACAATGGACCAAGTCATTACACTTAGGATCATTGTGGAGGGATGCTGCAATGATAAATCCAATCTCTTTTGTTGCTTTGTGGACTTTAGAAAGGCTTTCAATACGGTTCCTAGAAATAATCTATGGAATAGATTAGAAGAGCTAAAGGTTCATTTTGAGTTGAGAGTTGCTCCTATAAGGTTATACGAGAATGTAATTGCCAAGCTAAAGAGCAATGAAGGGTGGTCGAAAGATATTAAGTGTAATATCGGAGCTAAACAAGGTTTCCCCCTCTCCCCTACCCTATTTGGCATTTACATCGACAAGCTAGAAGGTTGTTTAGAGGAAGAAGGCTCTGCTGGCACGATCTTAGCTGGGATAGTCATCATCCTTTTTCTTTATGCTGACAATATTTTTCTTCTCGCAAGGTGCCCATCTGATCTTGATAAGCAACTTGGACTTCTTAAGGATTTCTGCTCTACCATGGGTATCACTATTAACACTGACAAAACAGAAGTTATGATTATCAAATACAAGAAGGACACTTATGCTAATTTTATGTATGACAATAGTAACTTGGAGGAAGTGTCTTCTTACAAGTACCTAGGAATTGATATTCATCACAAGCTCAACCGGAACTATAGCATTGAGAAAAGGATTAATGGGTGGTGGAAAGCTTATTTTGGCCTTGAAAATAATTGTAAAATGACAAACCTCATAATGTGGGATAGAAAGAAGTTTCTCTTTGAAATTTTAGTCACTCCTGTTATCTTATATGGATGTGAGGTTTGGGGTTACAGCATCTTTAGAGAATCCTAGAGTAAGATTGAGCAAATCCAGAAGCATTTTATAACGTATAACCTCAATATTAAAAGTAATACATCCTATCATATTCTCTTTATAGAAGTGAGTTGTTCCCCTATCAAAAGCCTAGCTATGACTAGGCTTCTGTTGTACAAGCATAAACTCAATAATATAGGAGACCATAGACTTCCTAAGCTAGCTTTAAATTCCAGCCAAAACCACCTAAGGCTCAAACGAGGTTGGTATAAAGACACGAGGGCCTGGTTAAACCATTGGGAGATCGACGAGAATGTTGCATTGCAAAACAATAATGACATTAAAAATATTGTTACTTCTAAGTTCAAAGAAAAAATGTGGTGTGAGAAAGATTTAGCAGCTAAAAGAAAATTAAGATATTATAAGGAGGTCACCAACCGCACCCTAGAAGATCAAAAGTATCTCTCTATTTTAGATAGCTCAAAGAAGAAAATTAATATAGCCAAGATTAGAACGAACATTCATGAGCTCCGTAGTGAAACAGGTCGTTGGGCAGTTCCTAAAACACTATGGATGGAAATGATCTTGCATCTTTGTGAGAATATGAACATCGAGGATGAAAATCACTTTCTCTTAGAGTGCCCCGGGTACAACCACATTAGATCTTAGTTTCATAATCTTTATTGCAATACTGACCTTCCTAGCCTTTTACAATGTCAAAATTATAGTGAGCTCGAGAGGATTCTCTTCAAGCTTTTTGAGCATAGGAATAAAATCTTAAATCAAACTAAATAATTTGTTTCTTTAAGTCTGATAGACTAAAGTTTGGTTTGTTAACCATCATCATCATCATTAATAATAATAATAATAGTAAAAATTAAATAATTATAAACCAATAATAATAAATTTAATTATAAACTAGTAATATTATTATTATTATTATTAATTTAATTATAAATTAATAATAATAATAATAACAAAAATTAAATTAATTATTTAATGAAACAAAAGCATCACAATCACGCCTGGAATTTCAAATCCTCTCTTCCCGTCAAATGAAAATTTGATGACGTTTTGGAATTTTTCATGCCTTTCATTTTACGTTCTACTTAAATTTGTGAGTGTCAACTTCCCCTTATCTAGAAATTCTCTTACAACTATTCCTTCATCTCAACTTTCTTTAATCTCCCTAGGAGAGTGCCTTGTTTCTTCTCAACATATGAGTTTCACCATGTCTCCACTTCCTTTAATCTCCCTCTTAGAGTGCCTTGTTTCTTCCTAAGTTAGCATATGTGTTTCCACCTAGTATACAACCATATTTTAAAGATTTTATGAAGCTTTTTAGCTTTTGGGAGTTAATAATTTTAATTATGTACATAAATTTTGACATGTAAAAGAAACTAAATAAAGCCATATAGTTAAGATGATGAGGATTCTCAACTGCAAGTAAATGAGATAAAGTTATTCTTTTTAAATATCAAGAATTTAACTACTATCCCTTTTTATAATTTATTTAAATCTAATAATCTACTACATATGTCAAATTTATTAAACATATAATTACGTGTTTAACTATTTCTTAATAACTTATTTTCACCAAATATTTTATTTACAGATGGGAACACACATCTTTATTTACTCACTACATATTTTATTTACTAAATTCTTTATTTATACCAAGATAACTTTAATCTCTATAAGTGCACTTTCAACCAACTGTGAACTACTTGAACTACTTGAATAATAAATCCAAAATGATACCTAAATATTTTTTTCAATATTTGTATATCCTTTCAACTAATTTGATATCCATTACACATATTTGGGACACATTATTCCTAAAACCATGACGCTGAAAAATGTCAAGACTAAGAAAACTCTGCAATCTATCTACGAGCTAATCAACTCATCATTTGCATCTGAACATTGTTAACTAATCATTTTCATAATATCTTAAATATGAGCCTATGATTTCCTTATCTTAAAAACTTAGATTCACATTGTTGTCCACATCATAGATGAAATATACAGCCCAACCAATTAAACAAAGAAATCCTTCCTACTAAACATTGCCCTAGATAATACCATCACTTATTCTATTCATGTACTTCGTATCAGTTGAATCCTCCAAATACAACTATATTAGAAGTGGTTGACAATCTAAATAGGTATGTTAAATAAATATGAGTTTGTAACATCTTTAATAATTATTTTTATTGTAAGAGAAGTTTAGCTTAATAACTATATAATTATTTTTTTAAAAGAGAAATTCACTAGGGTAAAAATGAAGTTGATTTCAAATAATTTAGTAAAAAACTCAAAATAAAAAATTAGTCAAAATAAGTCAGGGCACTTAAAAAAACAAAAATAGTCAGCATAAGCTTGGGCTTTTCAAAATGGTAATTGAGCGCTTCATTATGCAATAAATCACAAGCTATTTTTAGTCAAAATATTCAAAATAAGCCAGGGCACTTAAAAAAACAAAAATAGTCAACATAAGCTTGGGCTTTTCAAAATGGTAATTGAGCGCTTCATTATGCAATAAATCACAAGCTATTTTTAGTCAAAATAAGGCAGGGCACTCAAAAAAACAAAAATAGTCAAAATAAGCATTGGCTTTTCGAAATGGTAATTGAACACTTCATTATGGAATAAATCACAAGCTATTTTTCTAATATTTAAAACATTTTTTTAACATGACATGATATATTATTCCTGTAAAAGAACGCACCTCAGAGAAATTCATTTTGACAGGCCTGTATAATTTCACAACATTTACTTCACATAAAACAAATACTAAGAAAGAAATAAAAAAACAACAACTGAATGAGATTGAAACTGGTTGAAGAAGGAAACTTACTTGGGACTTGAAAACTGGTAAATCTTGTCGATTTTGAAGTAAATGATGAAGGCATGTTTAATGGAAAGCTCCAACATTTATTTTTAGCAATCTATTTTTGGTTGTGGTGCTGTCTTTCAGAGTTATGGCATACAAATTTTTGGAATCAACATTTTGAACCATATTTTGTGGTTCATGAACGATCGAGAATGGTTCGAAACGTCAATTGCAATAATTTGTATGCAATGACTCTGGAAGACAACACCACACATAATATAGATTGCAAGAGCCTCAAATCAATAACTATCCTTACTTTTCAAGAAAATAACATGGCAGTGATTACTGTTTTGAATGAGTTTGAGGTCCATCTTTTGCTTACCCCTTTTCATTGTTATTTTGTTGTCTGTTTGCTTGGGAAGGTGAGTAGCCATGGCAGACCACCTATTTCCCAGTAGAGCATGAAGTTGAATAATAGTCTTCTCTTTCTGTACGCTAAATTTTTCCCCTTGATATTTGATCTTAGATAGTTAGCCCAATGCAATCTCCAGTGCTTTCTTATCTCAGCACCCAACTCCCTGGCGCAGAGCCCTCCAGCTTCCATGGCTATGCTACAATATGTAAGTAACAAGCTTCTAATTTCGTGCATCCAGGGCCCTTATTGAGCCCAACATTTTCGCAATAAGGAGCCCTACCATTATTTCTGATTTGCTGTGACATCTCATAAGCCTCCGCAAAGATGTTATCGAATTAAACATTGCAACTACGCTTCACATCACTAGTGGTTCCTCAACTTCTATTATTTCTTGATCGCATTTCTTCATCAATGTTGGAATATGTTATGCTCTTAACCTGCAAAATGATACCCAAATACAGAATATGTGAAGAAAAGATACCCAGAACACAGAATAGCAATGATTTTATTATTCAGAAAGTAATGTTCACTTGCCTCTTCGAGGGGGCAACCTCCAATAGAGCAGAACTCGACTACAAAATAAGACATGATGCTCCTCGCAGGGAGTCTCTATCCTTTATATATGACTCATACATGCAATACCACGGGCCAATACCGTGAGTTTTATTAATACCATCTATCTGATTCTACGACCCATTTGCAACTAACTATCGTTCCGTCATTAATTGCGGATTAACCACTTACAATTATTAATATGGGCTTTATTGACTCTTGACTATGACGTGATCCCATTACATAAATAAGGGGGTTAGGGTGGGATCCTAACATGCCCTCCCCCTTAAGACTAGCCTTGTCCTCAAGGCTGAAGTTGCGGAAACTGCTGAAGAATAGTGGCTGGTTCCCAAGTTGCATCTTCCGGAGAGGTGCCTTTCCATTTGACGAGGACTTTCTTAATCATGCGGCCGCGCAGTTGCTTGTCTCGTGTGTCTAGTACCTGTTCGGGTTGAAGCCAGATGGACCCTTCTTCGTCCAATTCAGGTAGACTGGTCTGAATTCTGCAATTGTTCCCAATCACTTTCTTGAGGCATGGGACATGGAAAACTGGATGGATTTTTGTAGTAGGTGGCAAGGCCAACTTGTAGGCCACTTCTCCAATGCGCTGAAGTAGTTGATATGGTCCGTAGAATTTGGGAGAGAGCTTCTGACACCCCTTGTCTTTGAGTGATGTTTGCTTATATGGTTGGAGCCGTAAAAAGACCTGATCCCCTTCTTGAAATTGGCGCTCTGAGCGATGCTGGTCTACCTGTTGCTTCATGCGGTTCAGAGCTTGATGAAGATTCTCTCGAAGATGGGCGAGCATGGTTGCGCGATGTTGTAGGAGTTGATCCACTGCTTGTACTTTTGAGCATCCCTTGAGATTCGAAGTAGGTGAAGGCGGGAGTTGACCATATACTGCTTCATAGGGAGTCATTTTGGTGGTGGCATGATAGTTGGTGTTATACCACCATTCAGCCAGAGGTAGCCACTATACCCAAAGGTCTTGCTTTTCTGAAGTGAAACACCTAATGTAGGTTTCTAGACATTTGTTGACGACTTCGGTTTCACCATCTGTTTGCGGATGATACATATATTTTCAAATCATCATATTTCCAAGCGAAGATATTTTTATATTTATGCAATAATCTAATGAATGCAATTCTTTCTTCTGAAGAAAGTCCTAATCCCAAATTGATGTTTTATGGATTCTCCTTAGTACCAAGGTTTATTAATTCAAATCTCAAAGTAGAACTTTGTAGCTTTGAATTAGTAACCTGTTTAAACCTATCCTTGATGTCATAAAGATCTTCAAGTTTGACCACTGGTTTGGGTATTGAGTTTTCTTCAGGCTTTTCTTTTATTTGAAGATCATGCTCACTTTTATCAATAATTTGATCATCATAGGACTTATCAGAAGTTAAGAAATTTAAAATGTCATTATCACGATTAAACACTCGCCAGTTAGTGACATTATCAGGAATCAATGGTCTAAAAATTAACTCTACTGAAAATCTATCGAGATTGTAATATTCATATGGAAGGAGCTTAGAAGCAACATTGGCTAGTAAATCTACTACTGCATTCTGGGATCCAGGGATGGAAGAAATATTGAATGCTAAAAAATGAGATATAAGGTCTTGTACCAAGGATTGATAATGTTTAAGGTGACTAGAAAGACAATGTATAGTATTTTTTACTTTTCCTATAACAATTTCAGAGTCACCGAACACTTTCAAATATTGAACTTTAAGATCAATTGCTTTATAAATTCCTTGAATCAAGGCTTCATATTCAACAGTATTGTTTGTGCACTCAAATTATAATATGCATGATAACATGGTCTTTTCTCCCTCAGGACTAACTAAAATACATCCTACTCCTGCACCTTCATTAGATTTAGACCCATCAAAATATAATGACCAAAATGAAGATTTATCTACAATTTTATTTACGGTTTCCTCAACAATTTTAACACACCTTTATGTATTTGTTTGGGAAAAAATTTCAATTTGAGATGTGAAATTATTAACTGAGAAGGGTGATGATTTAGTAGTAAAATTGCCAAAGAATGATTCAGATGAGTAATTATCCTAAATGTTGTTCTTGAATGCTATTGGTTGGTTTTCTTGTTCAAACTCAGTAACAATATGAGTCATATGTTTCTCTCTATCAATCTTTATCTGATTTGGCTTTCCTTTATAAGGTAGCCACATATGAGACCATCCAGTGGAAATATAACCATGAAGTTTCTCAGACTAGTCTCTATTCAAAATTAAACCATAGAATTCAAGAATATCAGCGACTAAAATATCAATTCTCTGAACCACTCTTGGACCTGCTGATAAGCTAATGGTAACTGAGTTGATTTATCCTAATACCTAGACCTTAGTTCTATTCAACTGGACAATATGGATTGCAAAATTTTGGAGTTCAATGTTTAGTTTGGAATAGACTGAAGATGGAATTATATTCGAGGAAACCCCTAATTCAATCAAGCAATTGTGTAGATTTCTATTTTAGATCTCGTAGGTCAAGAGAAAAGGAGGAGTATGGGAATTTGATCTATCTCCAATTAGGACTTCATCAATAGCTTCTACTCTACCAGGAGGTGTTTTACCTTTTTTATTAGCACCTTTGGACAATACAACATTAGGAAGAGGAGAAGAGGGTACTGCATCTAACTCCTTAAGCAGTAAATTTTTTTTATGTTTGATTTTACTAAGTTCAAACATAGTGATATTCGTATTTGTTTTCTTCATGTCTTCAATAATGTTGTAGTCCATAGAGTCTGTAACTACTAATGTTTTGGTTATTGAAGGTAGATTTGAAGCTGATGGCTGTTTTTGAGAAGGTGGGGCTGCAGACTTCTTTACGGGAGTTTTCTCTTTTGTATCAGTACCCATGTTTCTTTTCTTTTGATTAATTTGAACAGGTTCAGGAGTGCCTTTACTCCTGGTAGTTACAGGGAAAGCTTCCTATTCATTTTCTGTATCAAAATTAGGAAAAATGAAGTACCACATCCCATGACATTCTACAATTACCACTTCTTCAATTTCTTCAGATGATAAGATTGTCTCTTCTTCGTCATATTTTTCGAGGTCTAAGTTTGCATTGGATATAGCATTTGGTGGTTTTGATTCAGGTTTCTTAAAGTTTCTAAATGGCCTTTTTGTTGAAGTTTCAGCTACTTGCTTCTTGATTTCTATCATTTCGTTTGACATAGTCTTGAGAAATTTTTGGAGACCTTCCATATCATATGGATCTTTAGCTATTTTATTTTTCGAATCATCTTTGAAGGAGACTTTTTTAGATTTTCTTTCCTCAAGAGTATCTTTCTTTTCTAAGGCGATGATACGTTTTTCCACAGTAATTGCCTTTTTCATATTTTTAGCTAGGGTGGTTTTTGCAGCTCTATCTACAAAGATAGCTATGTTTTAAGGTAAGGTTGTTATATACCATTCACTTCTAACTTGTTCACTAGGCTTAGACGCAGTCGGGATCTTATTCAAGAGTTTATTAAACCTTGAATTGAATTCTTTTATAGGTTCTTTAGACTCTATCCTAAGATTTGAAAGATCATTGATTAATATTGCTACAGATCTATCATTATCGTATTTAGTCAAGAACTATTCTTGAAAAATATTCCAACTGGTAATGGATCCTAATGGTAAAGAAAAGTACCAGGACCCAGCTGATCCTTGTAGGATATAAGGGAAAAATCTAGCAACCACATCTTCCTCTGTAAATCATTTTAAGTTAATTGACAACATAAAGTTGTTAATGTGTTCATCGGCCAGTATGCCTACATCTGGATTAAATTTTGGCAACCATTCTTCAGGATGTGTTGGCAATGGGTGCAAAGGTGCAGGCATCGTGACTGCACCAGGACTGCTCCATGGGTTTTGTGCCATTTTCAAGCTACTAATAGATGATAATGCCGATGAAGTTCCAGATGGTTGGGAAAGAGTAGATGTTAAGGTTCCAGAAGGTTGAGAAGCCAATGTTGAAGTTCCAATTCCCTGTTGAACGACAATTTGAAGTGGAGGAGTGGATGGTTGACTTTGCAATGGAAAAGATGAAATGGAAGATGATGATGAGAAAATTTCACTGTCAGATCCTTCAGTTGTTTTCCTTGCCCTTTTTCTTTTAAGAAAAGGTAACTCAGTATGTTCAATACCAAGCTTTTCACTCTGAAGTCTGGTGTGGGGGTGAGAAGGAATGAATTGCAAAGTCACACTCCCCTGTGATACCTCAAATTTCTATGGTGATATTGAGAATTCTTGAAGTTTATGGATGAGAGACTATACTTCAAAAGATTCAGGACTTAATTTAGCTGGGATATTTTGGGGTTGAGCAGTGGTAGTTGTCTCCTCTACTTCTCGCTTGAAGACTAGAGTTCCAACATGCAAGGGAGAAGTTAGAGGTGAGGTGGAGGGAGATTTACTCTTAGAATGGATTGTAGGTTTGGATTTTCTCACCATTCATAGTTCATGCCCTCCTTCTAGCGCCAAAAATGTTGATGCCTTGAAAATCGTTGTATCAACATCAGGGAAAAACACCCGGTGCAGACCTTAAAGGCAGCTCCTTTTCTGTTTGGTGTGGTGGTTCTGACTGGATATAATGGGACCAGTTTCCCAATGATTTGTAAATAGGATGGATAAGTGATTGATTTTGTATTATCTAATGGTAGTGATGGATGATTTATTCTAATATGAAAAAATATAAACAACTAATCTATCCCGAGAAATCTCTGTTTTAGTGTAATTATTGGTGGTTCTTATTGAAAAGTAGGCATATACATGACTCTACTTTTAAACAAAAATATTCATTCATATGATAGGTACTTTGTTCAAGTAGTTGAACAAAGTAATAATTAAAACATTATTACACTATTCTTTATATACCATTGACATAAATATGAATGAAAAAGTAACAACCCTTAAACATTCAATAGTGATAAGCCAAAAGACTATTGTGAAAGCACATACATATATCAATGATAGAAAAATGAATAAATGATGATTCATATAAAAGAATGAAACAAAGACATAGATAGTAGTACCATAGGTAATTTGAATCCCCTCCGATATTAATCGAATTCAGATTCCGCTTTTCAACTTGGAAATACTCTTACAAAAAGCAATAGTACATATCCCATAAAAGAACTCTTCATGAAAATTTAGAATTCAGGTCTAGTTTTCATCAAAAAATATATATCGGAAACACAATAGTGCAACTGCCGATCCAAGTCTTAATACAAAATTTGAGGACCCTTTCTAAGAACATAAAAGGGTCTATAAATACTTTCTAAACTAACTAACTATAAAATAAAAATGTTGTGAGCTAGTATAAACAAATCATAAATATATGAAAATCTCCTCGAAATAGACATGCTTGCAGTCGGTAAGAATGGCTCATTGTTTCGGCTGACTATCCTTTGGCTTGAGCTGGCATATGGAAAACATTAGTTGCAGTTCTGGAGGGTGAATCATACGTGAATGTAGTTGGGTAGAATATGTTGCATCAATAATTTGAGGAATCATGTAATGATTGCATTAGTTAGACATTTCATCGTTGTCTTTTGACTATGTGGTTTAACAAAGAAGAACCAAAAGGTGTCCCATGTTAAAGTGTGAATGCTTGCAACCAATATTGCCCTCTTTTCCAGTTCTTGTTTCCATGTCTGCTCCAATGCCTTGACTGATGGAAGTTTCCCAGGAGTGCATTTTGAAATTAAATTTGACAAATAAAGAGTGTCATTAATTAATTCAATAAGATTACCAGTTGTTGATCTGCATCTTGAAGTTGCCCTCTCCGCTTTGATCAATTGAGATTTCCATTCTAGGAATAGGATTTCCTTATGTGATTCCAGAACTTGGAGCAGATTTGCTGCTTGTCCTTCCTTAGTTTCTTACCAAGAGATAAAATCTGTTAGTGTTTCATTGGCTTGCTCCAATTTCTGTCTTGCATCAACTGACTTATCAATCATAGATTAGGTAATTTCACATAGGGGTAGAGAAAGAGAGATATTATTACACAACATGTTCAATTGATTAGATCATGCTTTATTAATCTGAAGAGCTTTTGATTTGAATTCTCCTACTTGAGGAAATCCTTTTAACCTTTCTATTTGTAGTGACAGATGAGCGATTTGTTCATCTTTTATTTTACTCAACTATTCATTCATTGTCTGCAGCTTGTTCAGTGCTTGAGATAGTTTCTTTTACTTTTTAACTGCATTTTGATCTATTCTTTGTTTCTCTTTGAGTAATTTCTCGTTTAATTGATTGTTTGACTGTTTCTATGCTACCAACTGATGTTCTAACTACTCTATCCTCTGTTCTTTTTCATGTACCTGTGTCTCCAGTAAAACAATTGTCTGATCCTTTTCTTTAAGCAAATTGTTGACTTTTGATGCCTTGTCCATAATAGCTACCGTGTATGCCCCAGCATACTAAGAGAGTTTAGTAAGGTCTTTGGAAGGGTTGACTTCCTCTCTCCATACCACATTAGTTATTTCCATCTATGCAGGTAAAAGAGAAGACTGATCAAGTTTTCTCTTTTTCCTTTGTCTCTTTATTATAGCCCTATACTTAGGGCTATAGAAGACATCCAAAGGTGGTATTTCTTCTACATGTAGAATGATTTCATCAGATGGGTTTTCTGGAATCATCTCTATATACTTTTGAGTCATGAGTGGGCTGCTGATTCCTTCAGTCGGAACCGTATTAGTTGTTGTCTTTTGACCAGTTGTTACTTCAGGCGTGCTAAATCCCTGTAGGCTCTCAGTATTTCTTATGATTGATTCAAACTGTTGCCATTCTTTGAGTAGTTTAGGATCAATATGAATGTATGTATCCATGAGTTCACTACCTTTTCCCTGTTCCTATTCTTGATCTGGCACTTTTTCTTGTTCGGAGACCTATTCCACATCAGGGGTCTTATCAGTATTTGTTTGTTTAGTTTGACTAGATGCCTGAACTGTAAGGATTATGACTAATAGGTCTAAAGGCAGAGTTTGCAACCTCTGTTCTCTAAGCCTATTAAACGTTTCTAGCCCTTCATCTTGGTACCTGATTCTAGCCAATACTTTAACTTGGAATAATGATTCAGTTGAGGCAAATAGATCATCGAAGTCGTCGACTTCATGATCAAGCAAGTTTGTCTTGTTCAACAACATTATAAGCAACCTTTCTTGGATCATATTGCTTGTTAGGAATTGTGGCAAGATTTATCATTAGCATCTTTTCTATCTCCCTCTCTGCATGCTTGTAATCATGAAGAGTGAAAACATCGCATCGTAAAGGGAATATAGGCCATACCTGTTTCTTAGAATTTCTAAGGGTTTTTAATGTCCCTTCTACTATTATTTGATAAGCCAATCCCCGAGCTAACAATTTATCAGGCACATACAGGGGGAGGACACGGGGTTTAGTGAGTCTACCAAAAAGCCTTATATAAGTAAATTTTTCTTCTCCAAACCAACTACCTACTGTTGTCAAGTCTGCCTCTGCTTCCTAGGATATCCTGGGAGCGAGCTTATTAAAAATAGAATAATATACAGGTAAAATAAAACCATTGCAAATTTTATATAGATGATTTTTCTATTGAGCCATCAATAACTGCTGATGATAAATATGGATTAGTATAGGGTCTTGGGGAGTCCATCTCCATCTAAGTAACGAAAATTCAGAATTGAAACAAATAGTATCCATAATGTATGCACTATAATAGAATGGGGGAATGGTCCTGGTAGTTTGATGTGCATTTGTTCTGTACTCTATAATTGTTGTGGCTAGTTTATTGGACAAAATATTTTCCTAATCCATCACATAACTATTAATTTCAGCTTCCATTAGAGGGACCATTTCTATAGTGAATTTAACAGAATCATGTATTCCCCACATCCTACACATCATAGCTCCAGCATAGCAGTAAGGGGAAGCCAATGAGTCGACAGAGTACTTACTCGAGGACTTGTGCTTGTGCTTTTCCGGGAAATGCCTCCGCTGCTTTCTCGAGGCTGACTCTGAGTCGTTTTCCTTTGAAAACGCTTCTAGGAACGTCTTGTTGTTTCGCTTCTCAGGTTGAGGTAAGTGATACATTTTCTTGAGATCCTCAAGCTGAAATGAGTGGAATATCCTCCCATCAGCTGTGCAAAAGGTTCTATCCGAAACTGGAATATTCTCTACCACCCATCTTACCACATCAGTATATGGCAAGATTTTAGCTCCCGTTGCTATCCTGTGAAGATAAGAACAAGCCAATTCTTTAAGAGTTCCTTCTGATTTGTTAGTTGAATTGGTTGTGGCCTCCTCTGATAACTCTTCAAGCTCCTCTTCTTCTATCAAATTATAAATGCTCTCCCACCTAGTGTTTCCCAGACCAAGACACGTCCTATTTGAGATTAATCATTTTTTGCTTGGTCCTGGATCTTTGGCTATAGGAGCTGCTATTTCGGGCTTCTTTGATTTCTTCCCCATTTTCTTCAGATTTCCGGTTTCGGAGGAATTCTGCACAAAGAGTTGCAAACCGTGATACAGAGAAGTGCTGCTACAAGCCAATATGACAATGAAATAGAATTATGTCGATTGGCATATGATAAATGAAATATAGTTAAGGATTACCACGAATAAAATCTTATTAAAGATATACCCTTAACTGCATTATTGAATAGCCGTTTAACCTGTCAATCATGGTAAATAACATCATAAATGCCCATCACGTCGCTCATATGCTGAATGATTATTTCAAGCATGCTTTAGATTTCATTGATTGGCAATTGGTGATAAATCGCAAATCGACGATCGGGAGTGTCGAAGGGAAGGGCTTTAACACTTGCTGTAAATATCTCCGATTACCGAAAGGTGATATAATGCATGCAAACCTTTTAAATGTATTTTTATTTTTCGAGATGCATGCCTAATTAATAGATCGCAGTTGGGACTTGGCTTGAGCTTTATCGTTTTGTCATGCGACTCCACCGATTGCCGATTGCGATTTGCTTTATCGCATCGGAGGAGTTGAGGGGCTTTGTTTTATTATACCTTTGGCATTTGCTTCCTCCGATTTACCGATTGCGATTACCTTTTCGGATCAGAGAATTGGGTGAGGTTTTCGGTTTTGTGTGTTTCCTTTGTTATTGCGATATGCGACCTCTGATCTCTTTATCACAATAAAAAATGGTTTTATAATATTTATTAAAGGAACACTTTATTTTTATTTAAAAGGCTTTATAAAATGATTCATTTCCATTGGGATTTTTAATAAGGATTTTTCTTATGATGGGTTAATACCAATTTTTTTTTGTGGACACACAAATATTAACTAAGTTGATTTTTGAAAAGGGACCCATTTCTTATCAAAATTTTATGTAAAGATTTTTTGAAATGGGGGGTTGTTATACAGCACAACACTTCTTTAGATGGATGTTTTTTAAATTCATTTTCAGGGTCCACGCCTCCCCCTAAATTCGCAATTACATTTTTCTCGAGATAAATTTTGTTGCATATTTACCCCCTAAAATTTCCATTATAGTTTTGTATTAATGATTCATATGCAATAGTTAAGAGGTTGGTTCTTCTCTGCAATTTGGAGACAAATTGCACCATTTTTTGTTTTGGATTTCAGTGATGTTTTTTATTAAGCTGAGAGGCTCATTCTACAGCCTAATATGATGTGTAATGTTGTTTGTCTGTTATCAAAGTTAAAATTTTGTTTATCTCTGTCAAAACAAAAAAATTGAAAATCTAAAAATAAAAAAAATAAAATAACTATAAAAAAGCATTTAAATAATGTCCATTCATTAAAAAAAATCAAATGAAAAAATTAGATATCTTAAATATGTATTTAAGATAAGCCTATGCCAATTATATAAGCGACCAAACTAAAGCTAAAAATCCAATAAATTATTGGAGATTCCCGACAACTACAATGAATTACCTACAAAATGTCAAGCCATTTTTCATTTGGAATCATTTTATTTGCAACTGGAGCCTATGACAAAATATGGAATATGCATATCAATGGCACAATCTGGAGCCATAGGTAATGAAAATTTTAATTACGGGAAGCATTTCTAAATGGACCAGGAATCCCGAGGTTTAATACCTAGCCGAGTCGGGTTTGTTTCATATAATTTTTTTTTCAATTTGCAGAGCTCGGAGAATTGAGTCAGAATATTCCGGCAAGAGTGTGAAAACCATGGGAATTAAAATTTCCGGTTGTGACAAAAAACGAAAGGAGAGTATGGGTATTGTCCCACATGCACCGCATAAATGGAAACTTCAATGTTTAAACTGAAACTAGGTTCCAAAACAACAGAGAAATTTGTGTTTGTGAGCGGTAGAGCTCATTCGTGGTGTTGTAATCAAACTATGAAATATGATAGGGTTTTATGAAAATTGAGTTATTTTAATATAATAATACAATACATATATCATGTTTCCTATAATTTGTAATACATAATACGGAAAATCTTTTTTTTTTGTATTCAAGGTAGTTTCATTAAAAGAGTTATTATATTAAAATATGTTAAGTTACACTATGTTGTGTATACATCATATTCATATATATATATATATACAATCTAGGTTTGTATTTATTTAACAAATAAACATGTTATATTAATTATATTTACAAGGTTAATATATTTATTAATATAAGTTTTATAAATGAAATATTTATAATATTTATATACCATTAATATAATAATATACATAGATTAAATATTTATATTTATTTAATATATAAAATCCTTTTGCAGAGTATGGAAATTCTGGAATGATACGTGAAATGTAGGTGGAAAAAGGAGCAAAAGTATATGGCAATGTTGCTAAAATCATGAAAACAACTCAACTCCAAACAACCATATTTTGATAAATGTAGAGCAGTTAGAAGTAGGCGTAAGTAGAAATACAAATAGAATGGTGTTATTGAAACAAAATGAAAAAAAAAAAAAACAAAAGCTAAAAAAAATGGCATTAACGAAGCCAAATGAAGGGTTCCCATAGATTTCTTGAAATATTATAGGGGGCATTGTGGCCACAACAACTGGTGACACACGGGGGAAGAAGTAGTTATCTCTAGTTTTAATTGTTAGGATTAGACAAACATTTTCCAAAAAGATTTAAATGTTATACCATTCCCAAGGGTCCCACATAAGACTAGAAAGAAATAGAGTGAGAACAAAATGATAAGGCAACTAAAATGTCTCATTCAAAAATAATGAATCCAAACAAAGAGATGTTTTAATTTTAATTTAGAAAGCCACTAATGGGTGGTGAAAATAGCTAGGAAGTCATTTAAAGATTAGCAAGCATCTGATATAACATTACCCATTTACATGACATTGCTTCTCTGTCAGTGAGTCTCATTAGTACCCCGATGAAGTTGTCATGGTACGATACAAGTATGACCCCACTACCAGCGAGCCTCTATAGCCCTGATGGATTCACTTGTACCTTGCACACGTGTGTTTCAACTCTCTTTTGACCATCCTTTTGATTATAATTTAGATAATTGTTTTTATCATTTCTTGTTTTTCAATTGGGTGAAGAGATCAGGGTGGTACATGAGGATATGTATTGAAATATAGATTGAAGGTTATTAAATATTAACTTCGTTAGACCTATTCTTATTTACCAAATCATAGTAGTTTATATATGTTGAGGGGTCTGGGAGGGATTTAAAATTCAGACTGATGACAATTCATTCATCTATTTTAATGGGCTCAAAATACTTGAACCACGACACTATGTTCCCCATGACAAATTATTAATATATGAGGAGTAGGAAGCTCATATCTAGTAATAGATAGTGAACAAGGAATTCTCTGTGTGGATCAATTGGCGTTGCTTTGGAATAAGGTTCATCCATACACAACGTTGAAAACAAACATAAAAATAAATGTACACTAGCAAAAAGAGAATTAAAAAAAGGAAACAAAACTAAGTAAAATTAAAATCCAAGAGTTAAGCCTTAAAATGTCAACAAGACATGATAGAGAACCAAAAATCTCAAAATTATGTTTTGATAAGTTGAGATGGTGATACTGATGTCTTCTTGGGTTGTGATTAATAAGGCTTTTCCAAATCCTTACTAGGTGAAATCACGTTTATAAAAGTGTTTACGATTTCATCACCAAGATATTTATATTCATTCATTATAGGTAAGTAAGCTTGTTAATTATAATATCTAAAAATAATGTTTGAAATGAAAATATAAATAATTATCTTTATGATGATTAAAGTAGTAATTCATCATGATTGTTTTATTCAAAACGTGAAATTTAAGCAAATCAAACTATTATAAAACTAATTCTAATCCTAATATATATACTATATATAAAATTTGCATCAAGAAAACTAATCAAGTATATTTCCAATGCAACCATCACATCAGTTTTGTCCCTGCAATTAGAGATATAACATGCGTTAGTAAAGGAAGTAGAATAAATCTTAAGAGATAAAAATGAAACTATGTACATCTACCCTTAAGTAGTTATAAAATACAAATTATGTATAAAACCTTCACTTGAAATGATTTCTTCCAGAATATGTCTAAAGGATCATAGAAGTTAGAGTGAATACTTGATACCTCTGGAAGAGAATTCTAAGGAGACGAAACTAGAAGGCTTAATTGGGATGCTATACTTTGTGATGTCAAAGCTTGTTGATAGATCTTAGTAGTATATACATTATTATCTAATCTAGTGTCATTGAAATTAGAAAGAGAACTAGAAGACCTATGACTAGATTTGACATTAGGAAGACAAGGCAAAGATATCTTATGATGACAAGTTTCCATAAGATTATTAATATGAAAATCATTGGAAACCTAAAGATCAAGTACATAAAAAAATGTTATGTTTATCTACAGGAAGAAGTGATAAAGTAGAAGATGAATCTATTGACAGATCTAAATTTGAGTCATTTTGTGTTGGAGGTGGGTTCAAAATAATCAACATAAAAATATTTGTCATAAATGACTTCTCTTTCTTGGAGATGATCTAATTGATTTGAGTAAGTGAAATCATCAAAAGATAAGAAAAAAATATATAACCATGCTTTATAGGCAAAGAATCCTCCTCACAAAATTTATGCTCCTCAAAGAAAATTGAACCTGTTGAAGGCGGGTTTCATCGGAGAGATATCTAATATCACTATGATTTATACTTTGATATGAGAAAAGGTCTAGGTACAGAAAGTAGTGGACTCTAGCATGAATCATATCATGCACATCCATATGATTTTCCTCATCATGGATGTGTTGAGCAATGCGGAGTGGAGGTAGATGTTCTGTTAGAATTGAGTCTGCTTTCAAAGGAGGATTATCACATTGTTCATTATTCAATTCCTAAGTTATAGTAATTCCTAGTGAAACTACCCGAGGTTGATTAGAATGTTCAACGAGATTATGAAAGAGATCAAGAAAAACTTGGTCGTGCATTTGATCTATTATATTTACTAGAAGAAGAAACAAGAAATTGAAAACATTGTAATAAATCATCTTCAAAAGGAATATTGTTGTGGCTAGAACACCCCTATAATATTTAAAAAAAATCTATGGAGACCCAATTAACTAGTCGAAATCACCATACCAAACGAATAAGAATCTAATTGGGATTAGGACTAGGTGATCTCCTTTCATGTTTGAGCAGGGACATTTACAATCATCAATATAATTGATGCTAGAAGGAGGGCTACAAATTTCTATATTTGTGGAAGTTTATCCTTTTAATTATGGCTCATCCTTTGGGTCATGCATTTAGTACACCTGAATCTACCAAAGGCTTTCTCAAGAAACCAGTATTGTACTTGATTATACTAGCATATGAAGGTGAGAGTGGTGTTATTGTTGTATATCACGTTTCACAATTTTTGGTCAAATGTAATTATTTTAATATTCTTAGTGATAATGAGATTTGCACGTTATTTTCTCTCACATTTGAAGGTCAGATTAGAGGATGGTACACTACACTTCGAGACAAATCTATAAATTCTTAGGAAAACTTTGTTGAAACTTTCCTTTTAGCACATCAGTTTTATGAATATGATAAGTTATGTTTAGATATAGGAACTCTTATGATGCAAGAAAATGAATCGATTGATGAATTTTACAATAGATATAAATCTCTCTACTTTATATTTCCCCTCAAATATCTTCCTTCTGAAGATGATTTATTACAATCGTTTTCGTTTCTTGTTTCTGATTCCAGTAAATATAATAAATCAAAATCAAAAGAACAATATTTTCTTGTTCTCTTTCTTAATCCTGTTGAACATTCTAATCAACCTCAGCTAGTTTCAATAGGAATTATTATACCTCTAGAATTGAATAATGAATAATGTGATAATCCTCCTTTGAAAGAAGACTTAATTCTAACAAAAGATATATCTCTACTCCACACTGCTCAACACGTCCATGATGAGGAAAATCATATAGATGTGCATAATATGATTTACTCTAGAGTCCACTACTTTTTGTACCCATACATTTTTTCAAATCAAAGTACAAATCATAGTGATATTATAGATCTCTCTGATGAAAACCTATCTTCAACATGTTCAATTTTCTTTGAGGAGCATATGTTTTTTGAGGAGGATTATTTTCCTATGAAGCATAATTATAAATACCTTTCTTATCCTTTTGATGATGCCACTTACTCAAATCAATTAGATCATCTCCAAGAAAGAGAATTCATTTATGAAAAATATTTTGAAGTTGATTGTTTTGAACCACCTCCAACACCAAATGACTCAAATTTATATCTATCAATAGATTAATCTTCTACTTTTTCACTTCTTCTAGTAGAAAAACACAAACTTTTATTTCTTGATAACCCTAATCATCAGTTTCCAATAATTTTCATATTTATAATTCTATGGAAGATTGTCATGCTAAAATCTCTTTTCCTTGTCTTCCTAGTGTCAAATCTAATAATAGATCTTCCAATTCTCTTTCTAATTTCAATGAAACCAAACTAGATAATCATGTATATACTACTGACATTTGTTAATAGGCTTCAACATCCAAATATTTTCCTTCCCAATTAAGCTTCTCACTTTCTTCTCTTTGGAGTACTCTTCAAGAGGTATCAAGTATTCACCCTAACTTTTATGATCCTTTGGACATATTATTGAAGAAATAATTTCAAGTGAAGGTTGTTATACATAATTTGTCTTTTTATAACTTATTAAGGGTAGATGTAGATAGTTGCATTTTTATTTCTTATAGCTTTGTTCTTCTGCCTTTACTGATGCATGTTATATCTATAATTGCAGAGACAAAACTAATGCAGTGGTTGCATTGAAAATATACATATACTTGATCAGTTTTCTTTATGCAAATTTTGTATATAGTATATATAGTAATATTAGAATTAGTTTTAGAATAGTTTGATTTTCTTAAATTTCATGTTTTGAATAAAGAAATCATGATGAATTATGACTTTAATCATCATAAAGATACTTATTTTCATTTTCATTTCAAGCTTTATTTTTAGTTATTCTCTTTAACAAGCTTATTTATTTATAATGAATGAATATAAATATATTGGTGATGACATCATAATTTTTTTTATAAATGTGATTGCACTCTAGTCAAGATTTGGAAAAACCTTATTAATCATAACCCTACAAGACACCAATTTCACCATCTCAACCTATCAAAACATGATTTTGAGAATTTTGTTGCTTTATCTTATCTTGTTTCCCTTTTAAGGCTTAACCGTTTGATTTTAATTTTACTTAGTTTTGTTTCCTTTTGTTTTTATTCTCTTTTTTCTTGTGTACATTTCCTTTTATGGTTTGTTTTCAACCTTTTATATGGAGGAACCTTATTTCAAAGCAACACCAATTGGTCCACACAAGGAAATCCTCACTCTTTATCTATAACTAGATATAAGTTTCCTACTCCTCATATCTTAATCATTTGTCATGAGGAACATAGATTCTTGGTTCAATTACTTTGAGCCCATTAAAATAGATGAACAAATTGTCACCAGTCTAAATTTTGAATCCCTCCCATACCCCTCAACATATATACAATACTTTTCTTTGGTAGATAAAAATAGGTCCAGCAAGGTTAATCTTTAATAGCCTTCCATTTGTATTTCAATATCCTCATGTACCACCCCTCTCTCTTCACCCAATTACAAAACAAGAAATACTAAAAGCAATTCTCTAAATTATAATTAAAAGGGTGGCCAAAAGAGAGTTGAAAGAACACACGTGTAGGAAGTACAAGTAAATATGTTTGGCTATGCATACTCGCTCGCATCGGGGCCATACTTGTATGGTACCATGGCAACTTCACTGAGGCATTGTCCAAGTTTGCTGGCAATGAAGCAATGTCATGTAAATGCATAACACTATATCATATGTTTGCTAATATTTAAATGACTTCCTAGCTATTTTCACTACCCATTAGTAGTGTTCTAAATTCAAATTAAAATAATCCCTATTCTTGGATTCATTCTTTTGGAATGATGCATTTTAGTAGTCTTATCATTTTGCGCACACTCTATGTCTTTCCATTCTTGTGTGGGACCATTGGGAATGGTATAAGATACAAATATTTTTGTAAACTTTTGTCTAATCCTAGCAACTAAAACTGGAGATAACTTCTTCTTCCCACGTGTGTCACCAGTTGTTGTGGCCACAACACCCCCCCATGTTATTTTTAAAAAATCTACGGAGACCCAATTAAGCAGTCAGAATCACCGTACCAAACGGATAAGATTCTAATTGGTACTCTGATCGGGTGATCTCCTCTTGTGTTTGAGCTGGGACATTTCCAAGCATCTAAACACTCTTCCATTGTGGGGGAACTTGTTATCACCAAAAAAATGTTCACCTAGCCATTTCTTACTATGTTGATCGAAATACACCATGTAGGATGATTTATTCTATGGTAAAACCCATTTTCACCATAGGAAATAGTTTATCAAACAAATTTTCCTAAATTATTTTTTATTTAAATCCAAAAACCCCATGACAATTATTAGATAAATAATTCTTTATTTAATATTATCTAGAAATAAGTATTAAATCATTATTTGATGATTATTTCTTATCACTTTTGACATAATCCTCTTGGAATAATTAAATAAATCCTTATTTATTTATTAATCCTTATTTTTCCCCTATTTTCCTTACGAGATAATTGTTAAATCATTATTTAATGTAGGAATTTACAGGGTAAGCTCCTCAGATAGAACACCAAAGGACACCACTCACAAATAGATCACAGACAAATACACCAATATTCTTAACGTGGTTAAAACCCTCAAAGAGGGAAATAGTCCACGACTTGAGCCAACATGGCCACTTCAGGCAATTTATTAATAAAAGAATGAAAATTTACATAAGCTTCTCTCATGAACGGTTGCCCTACAAATGACCCTCCATGCTCTTTAAATAGAGATCATGGACCAATCGGGTGTTATGCCAGAGATAAAGTGTCGGTAATACCGAGGAGAGAATGCATCGGATCACTTCATGTATAGAACATATCATGACAGTCAGATTGTAAGTTACAAAAGTACATAGTAAAGAAACACACTTTACCTAACTCTGCACTAGACCAAGTTATACTTAACTATTTCCTATGTGTTGGAATATCCTAACATCCCCCCTTAAGAACAACTTGGGATAGGATTGAAGGATGTACAAATATGAAACAATAGGAGAAGGAAGGAGGCATTAGAGCCTATCCCCCCTTAGTGACAACTTCCTAAACTCCAACCATAAATCGAAGTTTAGTAAACTTCGCCTCTATGAGAGCCTTTGTGAAGATGTCTGCAACTTGATCATCTGTTGAACAATATTGCACTTGAAGAACATGGTCGTGAATGCGCTTTTTGATGAAGTGCATGTGTAGTGCAATGTATTTTCTAAACTGATGTTGGAATGGATCTTTGCATTGTTGAATGGCACTTTGATTATCATACCAAAGTGTAGTCGGATGTTGTTGATGAAAGCCAAACTCTGACAGGATCTAACAAAGCGACAATGCTTCCTTACTAGCTTCTATGGCACCACAATACTCTACTTCTGCTGAAGAAAGAGAAATGGCACTTTGTTTCTTGCAAGCCCATGTAATAGGTCCTGAACCAAGAGTGAACACATAACCTGTAGCAGACTTTTGATCATGAGGGTCACCAGCCCAATTAGAATCAGTGAAACCAACCAATAGAGGAGATGATTCTACACTGTAATGAATCGCAAACTGAAATGCACGTCGAACATAACAAATTATTCTTTTAGCTGCTTTCCAATGAATTTCATGTGGGTTTTGCATAAATCAAGAAATAAGGCCAACATCAAAGGAAAGGTTAAGATGAGTACAGGTCAAATACAAAATTTTTCCTACAAGTTGATGGTATAAGGTAGCATTAACTTCAGGGGAAGTATAAGTGACTAAAATTTTGGCTCTAGACTAAAAGGGAGAAGGGTTTGGCTTACAGTCTTCCATGTGAAAATGGTGTATAAGATCACATTCATACTTGAACTAGGAAAGGGAAATACCTTCCTTGGATTGCAAGACTTGAAGGCCAAGAAAATAATGCAAGTGTCCTAAGTTTTTCATTTCAAACTTCTTTTTAAGGCTAGATTTCAGATGTTTTATAAGGTTAGGGTCACTACCAGTAAGGATAAGATCATCAACACAAAGAACAAGAATTATAAGAGACTTGCCCACTTTCTTGGTGTAGACAATATTATCAGAATGACACCTAGAAAAGCTAGTTTCTGAAAGAAAGTTATTCATTTTGGCATACCAAACCCGAGGGACTTCCTTGAGACTAAAAAGGGATTTATTAAGCCAACATACAAGGATGGAGTCTGTTTGTATAAAGCCAATAGGTTGTTCCATATAGATTTCTTCATGCAAGTCCCCATGCAAGAAGGAATATTTAACATCCATCTCATGGACTTCCCATTTGAAAGAGGCAGCAAGGGAAAGAACAAGGTAGATAGAGTTCATTTTGGAAACAGGGGAGAAGGTTTCAGTATAGTCAATGCCTTCAACTTGTGAAAAACCCCTAGAAGCAAGAAGAGTTTTATGTTTATCAACTTTTCCATCTGGTCCATACTTGGTTCTATAAACCCATTTGCATCTAACAAGTTTTCAGCCCTTTGGAAGAGCAAAAAGATCCCATGTATCATTTTCCAATAATGAAAGATATTCTTCATTCATATCTACATCCCAATCTAGATGGCCTGAAGCTTCTGCAAAGGTGTCAGGATCATAATTCGTTGAAGCTTGAGCCAGTAAAGTAGAGGCTTTATCGAACTAAGAACGTGTACGTCGTTGATCTGTAGGATAATTAGTAAGAGCACCTACTACATCCCGAGTAGCACAGACTCATTCTGGAAGCTGAGGAGATGAAGGAGGATCCTGAGAAGGTGGGGGAGGATTGGCATCCTTGTTGTCATCATCTGAAGAAGAAATATTTTCAGAAGTAGAAGGGATAGAGAGAGGTGGTGGCACATCCTCCGAACTAGGCTCATAGGCCAATATATTTTCAGCAAAATTTACATCTCTTCTAATGATAACATTTTTTGACTTACGTGGAATAAGTCTATATCCTTTGACATCTTCGTAATATCCAACAAAAATACATTTTTCACTCTTAGGATCTAAAGCTTTATGTTTCTCACTTCGAATATGGGTCCATGCTTCACTTCCAAAAACACGAAAGTGACTTACATATGGTTAATTGAGGTCCATGCTTCTTCTAGAGTGATATTCTTTAAAACCTTAGTAGGAGTGTGATTTACTATGTAATTTTCACAGTTAATTGTTTCTGCCCAAAAATTAAGACTAAGTCCTTTATATTTAAGCATACAATTAACCATTTCCTTTAAGGTTTGTTTCTTCCTTTCAGCTACACCATTTTATTGTGGAGTATATGGAACAGTATGTTGCATTTGAATTCCATTCTCAATGCAAAAGTTGATGAATTTTTTGTTAACATATTCTCCGCCATTATCACATATTAGCTTAATAATTTGATGTCCAGATTGTTTTTCAACAAAGGCCTTAAAGGCCAAGAACATGTTAAATACTTCACTCTTGAGTTTTAAAAAGTATACCTAAGTGTGTCTAGAGAAATAATTAATGAAAGTTAAGAAATACTTGTAGCCAGAGAATGAAACAACTGGGAGTGGACCACATAAATCACTATGCACAAGCTGTAAAGGGGTTGAGGGATGCCAAGAGTCATATTTTTCAAAAATATCCCGATGATGTTTTCCAAGTACACATCTGGAACAAATACCATCTCTGCAAGATACCATTGGAAGACCTGTCACCATATTTTATTTACATAGATTCTGAAGGGAGCAACAGTTTAAGTGACCAAATCGCTCATGCCAAAGTTTGTTCACTTCATCATTATGAGCAACAAATACTGAGGGAAGATTTGATGACCCAAAGTTGTTAAAATTATACAACCTTGTAGAATCATCAACAATGCCAGTAGATAAAATTGGTCTAGGATCTCTTAGGTTCTTAATTACAACATAGTGAGGTGAAAATTCAATGATTTCACCTTCACCTAAATGAGTTATATGATATACAGATAGAAGGTTTTAGGATAAGGTTGGAACACATAATACATCATTAAATTGACCATTTTCTAGATGAACAGTTCTAGTCCCTACAACACTAAGATATCTATCATCACCAACATATATATTTTTGGTGTTACAATCATTTAAAGAAGAAAACATGGCTTTGTTTTTGGCCATGTGATAAGAAGCTCCAGAATCAATGATCCACTAATGAGAATGAGAAGAAGAAGATATATTTAGTGCATAACCCCACCGAGATGCTTGACAACCACATGTAGAAAGTGTTATTCCTAAAAATGAAGTTGAAGTTGAAGAATGTTCCAAATGGATGTTATGTTTCTTCATTGTTGCTTCCAAGGCTTCCATCTTCTTAAAGCATTTGGATTCTAAGTGGCCATCTTGATTACAAAAGTGGCAATGTCTATCAGTCTTCTTCCCTTTTTTTTATTTGCCTTATCATTTTGTTGAAATGATTTTTCATTTTGAGACTGAAATTTCTTAGGACCCTTGTTTGGTTTAGGACCATTCTTTTTAGGATACTGCTTCTTAGGAATCTTTGAATTTGGTTGTCGCTGGGCGGCTAAGCTTTCTTAGAAGAGTTTCCAAGATTAAGAAGACCAAGATATAAGATATTTTCTTGTTCTCTTATTAAAGAATCACAAAAGGAATCAAAAAGAGGGGGACTTGTAGTCTTTTCCTTGAGAAATAAAGGCTTCTCTAGTAGAATGGAAGGTGGAAACAAACACAGAGTAGGTTGGTCCCAAATTAGTAAGAATGTAATAGATAAGGTTACCATGTTCTTTCTTAACCTTAACACCTTCTAGGAGAAGTCTAAGGTTCTTGAACTTGGACAAAAAATATTCAATGGAAGAAAAATTATTGGGGTCCAATGTAAGCAACTAATTTTCAAGTTGATGGGCTCTAATTTCATTTACAATTCCAAAAGCTTTAGTGAGATGTTTCATTGCTTCATTAGCATTATAAATTTCTGCGATATGGAATCTAAGGTCTAGACAAATAGACATCCCTATCAACCCACATGCTTGATCTTGCCTATTTTCCCATTTGGCTGCCTTATCTTCATCTTGAGGTTTGGTTTGTTGGCCTAAGGCTATTATGTAAAGACCTTTACTTCTAAGTAAATCCACAATGTAGGACCACCATTGGAAGTAGTTGGTGCTGTCAAGAATAACTTGGCATGAAATTTCCGTTTTGATAGAAACTTAAGCTGTAGATACTACAACTAAGTGTTCCAATGGAAAAATCTCAAAAAATTAGGCTAATTAAAAAAAAAATCTTTAAAAACGACTTCCGGATGAAGAAGTTATGGCTTTTTGAAGAAAAGTTATTGAAGATGTCGACAAAGTGTGTGAATGTGCGGAAATGAAGGATAATGTTATATTTAAAGAAATCCCCCCGACTCCCCACCCCCATTTCCAAACCTATTCTAATTAGCTCACTTTAAAAAAAAATATGTGACTCACTTTTATAAATAAGTGAAAGCCACTTTTACAATGGTACTTTATGAGTTACCCACTAAACTGTAACTTAAATAAACAATAAAGAGACTTTAGAATTATAAGTGACTCACTTTTTGTAATGGGTGAGAACACTTTTACATAAACTAACTTTAAAACATAAGATAGATGTTCGTTTTGAAAAAGTAATTCAACAAAAAGAAAGACTTGAACTCAAGACCTCTATTCTCATAAAGTAACTTTGGACCAAGTGAGCTAGTTTAACCACTAAATTGTAACTTAAATAAACGATAAAGAGACTTTAGAATTATAAGTGACTCACTTTTTCTAATGGGTGAGAACACTTTTACATAAACTAACTTTAAAACATAAGATACATGTTCTTTTTGAAGAAGTAATTCAACAAAAAGAAAGACTTGAACTCAAGACCTCTATTCTCATAAAGTAACTTTGGACCAAGTGAGCTAGTTTAAAAGGTAAGTAATTTTTGGGAAAGAGGAAGGTTTTTTTTTTTTTTTTTTTTTTTTAACTGAAGATTTGGGGGTGCGTGCTTGCTTGAAAAAGATATCTTTTTGCCTACAAAACAAAAACCACAACACCCAACACAGACATACAAAAGAAAACAAACCTTACAACTTCAAGTTAGCTTTAGCCGAAAACTAAATATTTTCCTCAATGTTTATGATTTTCTGAGATCACACTAAGGTGCAGCGGAAAAGAACATACACATGAGAAAAATCATTCCCTTTTGTTTCTGATTTGCTCAGATCGCTCAGAGCCGCAAGGCAAAGAGCATACATAGAAATTAAAGGTATAGATCCGGTAATAAAAAAATAGAGAGCTAAATAAACCAAAATAAATAGAGAGATGAATAACTAGAACTGCAAATAAAGATTGTATACCTCCATATCTTTAAAATGACGTGGCTATGGCTACGAGAAACCTTTTTGCGTGAAACAAAAGGTGTTCCTCACTAGAACAGATGCTCCTAACACAATAGAGCAGTCCTCTTGGCCCGAAAGCCATCAGAAATAATAGATCTAGGAAACGACAGTCGGATGCAGTTGTATTGGCTTCAGATTTGGATCACCAATGGATGCAACCCTCAAATAGCTTGAATATCATGTAGGAATTTACAGGGTAAGTTTCTCAGATAGAACACCAAATGACACTGCTCACAAACAGATCACAGATAAATACACCAGTATTCTTGATGTGGTTAAAACCATCAAAGAGGGAAACATTCCATGGCCCGAGCCAACGCGGCCACATCACGAAATTTATTAATAAAAGAATGAAAATTTGCATAAGCTTATCTCATGAATGGTTACCTTACGAATGTCCCTCCATGCTCCTTAAATTGAGATCATGGACCAATCGGGTGTTAAACCACGGATCAAGTGTCAGTAATACCGAGGAGAGAATGAACTGTCAGATCACTTCGTGTCTAGAACATATCGTGACCATTAGATTGCAAGTTACAAAAGTACATAGTAAAGAAACACACTTTACCTAACTCTACACTAGATCAAGTTATACTTAACTATTTCCTATATGTCGGAATATCCTAACATTTAATAGTTCTTTCGAATTCATATTTTCCTTAATTCTAACAAAGTGATTAATAAATCATTTTTATTTGTTAATTACTTCAACCACTCTCTAAATAAATATATTTGACCATTTTGAATATCTTTTCCCTCTCAAAAAACATATAATAAAATATCCATAACAACTAGATTTTGATTTAACCAATAATATTTTATTATTTTCTAATTCTTAATTTATTCGAATATTTTGTTATAAATAGAAGGTTTTCTCATTCTTTACCATGAACATTTTCATCGTCCCCATTTTCATCTCACAACATTTGAGCTCCACTTGAATTCAAGCATCTATTTTTTTCTTTTCTACCCATTGCATACCACATATTGAGAGAGAGAAGCACATTGTTGAAGCACAAGGCCAAGAAGGAACCATCCCATAGAGCGGAATATGCAAGCCCATTTTATAATCACTCCTCACTAGGTGTATTGTTCTTGATTAATAAAATTGATCTTTCATATTCTCCATTGGGTTGTTGCACTTATATTTTTGTTGTTATATGTTTCTATTTGTGTGCCATATTTTTCTGTAGGTTTTTTCTAACATTTTTTTGCAGATCTTAAGCATAGACACATTCATATTTTTTTGTTATGGTTATAAGTCACCTATAACTTTAAGTAAGATATTTTGGTACATTGTTCCAAAAACTTTACACTAACAAAAATTGTAAACAATTGAAGCTATAGGTCCCTAGAACATAGGGAACGTCATGTCTAGCCTAAATGACAATGGTTGGAAATAGTCAACTAACACTTAGATCAAAATTTTAACCATTAAATTGACAAGACATTAAATCATACCATGAAAAATTCATAAATTTTGATGACGATGGTTGTAAAAATAGAATTTGACTCATAGCTTGAAATAAAAGGAAAAGTCATATTTTGGCACAAAAAATGCAAAGTGAGTATGTTTCCTTTGTATTTAGACTATCAATTTCATAGGCACTTGAAGCATGTTTCATTTTTCAAGGGGATGACTTAACAACATTGAAAACATGTTCACCCTAGGTCATGTTAGACATCCAAATTTAGGTGTCTCATTATGTAGTTGAAATGTCATACCTCTATTAAACTTTGGGTAGATAAAACATAAAAGAGAATGGTTTTAGAAACATATTTCCTTTGGCTTAGGATGATGAGAATTATTCTAGTGAATATGTGTTAATGAGTATTATAATTTTTATTTTCTACTTTGCAATTTATTCTTTATGGCTTATTTATTCTAGATTAATCACCAACAAACTTTATTTAGTTAGTTGGAGTTTAGGCTTTCATTGATCATGAGCTAGAGCCAATTTCTAGTAGATGTTAATATATCAACAAAACAAAATGATCTTACATATTTTTCTCATAGATTTGGGGGCCTTTCATAGAAATATGCATTCATGTTTGGCCACCTCTAATTCTTCGCAATATGATAAGCCACTTTGGATTTTATTTATTCTCTCCCCCCCGCAAAAAACACCTCCAAGTTTCGTGGAAATTCCTTAATCTCCTCGCAATGCCCTAACATAAAATCTCCCTCTTTCTCTCAATAACTATTTATTTTTGTACATCTCATGAATCGATGTTCTAGGGAGGAGTAGTAATGGAAACAAAATGTAGACTTCAACTGTCAACGCGACTCACAAAATATATTTGATCAAAAATAAAAAATCAAGACAACATTTGTTGTATGTAAATAACTAGAATTAAAAAAAAAATGAAAACAAAGAAAAAAACAACCAAAACAAAAAAAAACAAAACAGAACTCATGAAACATGGTATTTTGTTATATACCCATTGTTCCCAAAAAGGCCTCAAGGTTTCACATCTTACAGTTGCCATTGTTATATTGTTTCCCATGTTTCCACCAAAGGCAAAGTAACATCATTGTTCTAGTGTTCCTTAGGTTCTTACAAAATTGGAGGGAAAAGTCGATTCTCCATTTTTGAAGAGATAAATTTATCGTCAACCAAAATTCTTATTTCAATGAAATTGATGCCTTCAAGATCTTGGATAGAAGAACCAAGTTTCTCTCTCTAGTTGATGACAAGCTAGAATTATGGTTCAATCAGAAGTTCTGATCAAATAAATAAGTTACATTATGATGACCATGAAGAAAGTGGATTTCACTTCAAAATGAGAAATGCAAGTTTCAACTGCTTCTAGGTGAGACTATTAACTAATTTGACATGATGGAAAATTTTGGCCATGGAAAATTTGGAGGAATTACAATGGTATTGAAGAATTTCTTAAAAATACGTACCCAAAGAATTAAATAATGACATTCACATGTCTACTATTGATAATGATGCATTTACATGCAAAACAAAAAATAAATCCTTTGAGGGGTATACTTCTATACTATTGGAAGCTTCTCACAAGTTTTCCAAGAATGGCTAGAAATGTGATAGATGAAAGTATCTTGGTACCACTCAAAGATAAAAATTCCACTATTGAAAAGATAAAATTTTTACACTAGTTTTAATAAGAGAAAGTCTAGAAATTATGCCTATGTTTCGATGTGGTACTGCAAAATAAAATTCTAGAAAAATATTGTGGTTCTTACAATAATATTGTTTTTGTATTGCAACTATAATCTATCTTTTCCCTTGTGAAATTATTGTATCAATTACCTCTTCATGCTTGTTTTTTTTCTTATATTGTTTTAATTATATGCATCAGCTTTTGGAAAATTATGATACATTTTGAAGGATCCTACTTTGCTTTAGTGGTTTCATATCATCAATGGTGCAATGGCAATGGTGGTTGTGATCGTGTGTCTAGAAATTAGGGTTTCCTTTTTACTTCTCCGATTGATATTTGCATGTTGCAACTCCCCAAAATTATGTGTGGAAATTACCATGCTAGAAAGGAAATTGGAAGTAGGACGCTGTGGGATTGGTAGGGTTAGTGATGCCTTTGGTTTTTCTTCATTTACTAGCTTGTTAATTTTAGTTGCTTGAATGAGGTCAATTATCATTAGCATGCCACTCAAGTTCTTGTCTGCACTAATTATTGTTGGTATATATATATATATATATATATATATATATATATATATATATATATATATATATCGATTTTTCGTCAAGAAGAACCTATCGTTATTTCATATTTTTTGTCTTAGCACATTGCCCAATTGTTTGGTTTGTTGTCCACATCTACTTAGATCTCAATATTTGATTAGTTAGTATGGAAATTAGATCTATTTGCAAGTTCACCATTACAGTTGTTGTGTTGCTATTCCAAGCCTAACACTTCTTTGTCCAAAGGTCTGTATTGTGAAAATATGGTTTTATAATCAACCCATTGCTAGTTTTCATATTGAGAATCAGCTATTTATCTATACTAGCATATGTTTTTTTTGTGTTAAAGGTTCAAAATTTTATTATCTAAGAAGAGTACATACATGTTTTCTTGATGTTAAGGATTCCTAGTAGGGAAATTGGTCCAAGAACACCAATTCAAAATATTAAGATTAAAAACACTAAAGTTGACTAGATTGTATGACAAAATTATAAGAAAAAGAGCTAGATCATAGCAAGAAGATACTACATAACCCTCGTTTAGGCCTTTGGCCACAAAAATGACTATATGAGTGACTAATATAGAATTATGATGAGAGCCAAACATTTAGCTGCACAAGAAAAGAAGACTAGCATAATATCCAATAGAGAAGAGTTTAGAGCCATAGTGAAGCTACCACGGGCCACAAACCACTAGCCAACATAGATATCATCACGTGGCCATAGGAAGTCACCAGTGAGGACCATAGATGCACAGTGAACCATGAACCACTAGTGAGGAAAATAGATGCAAATCAAGCCATGAACCACCAACAAGAACCATGGGCACACAACCGGCCATGGGGTGTCTAAGATGCTTGCACCCATGCACTAGAAGCAATCACACTATACCTCCAGTAGGGGCATGAGTACCTTCAGGTCGTGATTTATAATTGAGTGCCCAGGGCCACCTCCAACTTCCATTTATTCCCAGAAAAGATGAACTATGATCCATGATCTTTGAAGCCATGGAGTACTCTCCTCGTCAAACAACAAATTCCAGCTCACCAACTAAGAAGGAACCCATCCTGCTCTTTGACTATGAATTATCCACCACCTTTAAAAGTTAAGAATCACCATACCTAATCTAATTTAGAATATTATATTTTTGTGCTAATATCCTCCTCAGATTAGAAACAAAATGCTTTCATTGTGCTTAAGGATTCTTGAATTTTTGCAAGTGAAATGATGAGTTTTTATTTTAATTTTATGAGAAATTTAACATAATTAAGATACTGAACAATAGCATAAACATGTATAGAACAACATCAAAAAAACATTACAACAGAAACATGATAAAGGAGTTCACCCCTCCTAGGCTACATCTCCTTTGTCCAGCTTCCAATGGCTTGGGCCTCTCTATTATGCTCAAAAGTGTAAAAAGATGTGTTTAGAATGGTCAAATGTTTCTGAAACCTGCTCCAATGAGTCAAGAATTTCCAAAAATGTTACCCTAGCCTCTTTTTGCTTCTCATTTGGTCGAAATCTACCTTAGTTATGTCTGTTGCCAGTATTTCCACAATCCCCTCCTCCAAATCTAGCTAACTTCTACTTAAATTCATTATCTAGAGTTAGTTCTTGCAGTTCTGCCAAAATTGGCAGTCGCACCAACTTCCTCACCTATCTCAGGGTTAAGGCCGAGTGGTCACATGGAAGTTGGTTAGGTCCAGGGGTTAAGGTGACGGTTCTGGAAGCTCCATCAAAAATCACAATCTGAGAGAATCGGCTAGTCTTATGGTTTGTGAATGCGGTCATGGGTGATGTACAATTGTGATAAGTAGTGGACCCAACGGAACTATCAACTGCAGTATAATCTATATTGCATCTGGAATATATCGCAATTAGCAAAGTGAAAGATAATATATATATATATATATATAGATATATATATATATACGGGACTCTGCAATGTGTAATATGTGATTACGATATCGTATCGCAACCTAGTATGTTGTGATCTGCAATTGCGATATCGCATCGCAACCCGGTATGCTGGGGGCCAATTCTTTAATTGCCGACCCACCTGTAATATTCTAGTTAAGAAACAATGCATAGGTAGAGTGGTTAGTCCTTTGGTCTATTGTGTGGGAGGTCGTGGGGTCAAGCTCAACCTCCAACCTGTCTTGCCAACAAAATTTTGATCGACCATTAGGAGGACACGTGGCGGCCTCTGGCTTAGCCACGTGTCACCTCCTTATTGGTCCAAACCCAAAACACGCGGACCAATGAAATTTTAACACTTGCCACCTTCTGATTCACCACTTGCAAGGAATATTTTGAGGATAATCCACAAAATATTCCAAGGAATATTCTTTTTGCTGATTGGGTTGTACGGATTCCCAGTCAGCATCCTTGTCAACTCCTGCACCAAATTTGCCTATTTGGGAAAATGAAAATATCGCATTTCTGGGAGCATACAGTGTCTGTTTCACGCGAAACGAGTTGTACCAAATTCAGGATGATGAGCACTACACGGTTATTTAGGTTCCACACCATTCTAATGACTTTGAATTTCTAGCATAATTTTGAGCACCTAATCACTCCTCCCCATTGGAAGCCTTTTGGACCCGAAAAGATCACTTTCAGTTGTCTAGCAGGCAAGGGTACAGTTCCCTCACCTTTCCAACCTCTATACATTTTTCTTTGTCCATGTTACTATCTGTAGCAACATCCTTCTTACCAAGATGATACAATACATTATGATGTAAATGGTAATCAAATTCCTCTACTTGATTCCTTTGACTCAAGCTTGAATATACATCTTGAAAGTATGCCTTTTGTTGAACATAACTTTCATGTAAAACAAAATCATGTTTGAGGATAGTAATTACACAAACTGTAGGCCTAGAAAGTACATCAACAAACTTGTCACTTATACCTTTCTTATACCATTTGACCAAGTGGAATAATAGAAGAAAACTCATCCAATGAAAGTTCCCTTGTTGCTGCAACTTAAACACTGCACCATTGAAAATTTCAGAATGAAATGAAATGAAATGGGCTTACCATATTGCATAAAGACTATGCCCATGTCATAGTCGCATACATCAACCTGAAACTCAAATGACTTTTTCAAGCTTAGAAGAATAAGTATAAAGGCTGAACTGATCTTTTGTCTTAAAGCATTAAATGCCTGTTGTTGCTTTCCTCCCCACTGGAAGACCTTTTTCACAACTGCCAAAGAATGAAAATGAGCTAAAATAGGGAAGAATTAACAAAATATTTCCTCCAACATTGGGCTGCTCCCAAAACACCTCTTATCCAAATGACTATCTTGAGCATTGACCAATCCATAATGACATCAATCTTGGAGAAGTATAACTTCATCTCATCATCTCCAATATCATGGCCCAAGTACATAAAATAAGTTTTATCCAACATATACTTTGACATGTTCAATAACAAATGTTCTTGACATAAGACATAAAGTATTTCTTTTTCATACATGACATGTTCATAATGAAATTTTCTGAAAATAAAAATGTCATCTAAGTAGACTATCATGTCTAGAAATGGTTTCAATACATCTTTCTTCATATGCATGAAAGTAGTAGGAGCATGGAAAATACCAAAAAGCATAACAAGCCATTCAAACAAACCTTTCTTGGTTATGAATTTTGTCTTCCATATGTCTCCTTCAACAACTCGACTTTGATGAAAACCATTTCTTGGATCCCATTCAATGAAATGCTTACTATTCTTATTGGGCATCAAAACAAGGGGTGCACCACATGGTAAAGGAGAAGGTCTAATCATCCTTTTATTCAAAAATCCTTGGATTTGTTTTTTTATTTCTGCACTTTCAATTCTTAACATCCTATGCATGTCAATGTTAGGAAGAAGACACTTTTGTTGCAATGGTATTTCATGTTGGATTCTCCTCTTGGAAGGAAATCATTTTTCTTTCCGAAACACCTCATCATCATGGATAACTATATCAACCAAATCAGTTTCTAATTTTTAATTAAAACCATCAAACACTTCATAATCAAGATCAACATTGGGTTTGATCATAAGAAGCACTAAATTCTTTCTTGAATTCACTAGTCTTTTCATTTGCCCTGCATTAACTAATGAAATCTTTATATTCTTGCGATGAGCTCTCACAATATACTCCACACCATCCTTGAACAAGTGGTACTTGTTTTTATGGCAATAGAATATTTATTTTCTATCATAAACGTAAGTACTACCCAAAATAATTCATGATATATCAAGAGGTAGAACATCTAATTCAACTTCATCAATGAAGTTTGTTGTGATTGCAAACCAAAGAATACATTTTCTTTTAACCTTTAAGTTTGTGTCCTTGCATATCCAACCCAATGGATATCGCTTGGGATGTAAAATGGTTTCAATATTAAGTTTCTTAACTAAGTCATCAGATCTCAAATTAGCTTGAGACCCACTATCAAAGAGTGTGTAGAGTTTTGTATGTTTTGAGATTACTCTCACATGAAATAATTCAATCATTGTTTCATTGTTTGGAGTTCTAGTGTGACAATTTGATATGCTACTACTAGTAATTGATTATTTTCATTTAATAACCATGGATGTAATTTTAGTTTCGTCACCCGAATCGGATCCCAAATCCTCTTGAATGATGACAACCATCTTTTCTTTTGCTTTGTTGTTGAATTTTTTAGTTTCATTTTAGGATGAAGCTTCCAACAATGACCTTCATCGTGACCCTCTCGGGAACAATGTGTACATATTGTTTTCTCTTCTTCCTTTTTAATGGATGCATTTTACTTTCCCTTGAAACCCTTTTCTTTCTCTTCACCCTTAAATGGCTTTTTACTACCTTCTTCTGGAGTGTTTTTACCTCTTTCCTCAAGATGGGTGGCTTGCACACACGCAACATCTAGATTATTGGGATTAATCATTAATATAGTATGCCTAAGGTAACTGTGTAAACCCCCTATGTACTTCAGCAATGTGTCCTGTGATTGAAAATCTATACCTAACATTAAAGACCTTTTTATGAATTCTTGGGTGTAATATTTCACATTTTGACCTTTAAGTTGTCTAAAGTTCTGCCAATTCATGATGTTTTTCTATATATAAGCTATAGGATAGAATTGTCTTTTGATTGCCGCAATGAAATCATTCCAAGAAATTAATGTCTTACCATGTTGTTAGAAAATCTTCGGCAAAATCACATAATCAATCTTTTGTCGACGCGTTTCGAACCAACCAGTGTGGTTCATCGTCAGGACAAGTTGAAGACTAATCTGGTTAAGCTGGTTTAAATATAGTGTGTAGAGATTCCAACGGCTATAATGACAACGGCTAATTTTGACCAAAGGTCTTAGTCAAACCCCTAATTATATTATTAATATTCTTAGAAACCGCTAAAACATAAAATTTATTTATATTAGTTTATGTCCTAAGGGGGTTCCTTTGTTATTTTTGAGTATGAATAATATAATATTTTTATCATTCCAATGTTATTTAGTATTAAATTATTCTTATTCTAAAAAATATTGTTACATTAGGTAAATTCTGTATTAATTTAATAATGATTGTTTAAATTTAGAAGTCCAGAGGTAAATTTTAATATATTATTTTAACTAATTATATCAAAATGGCCCAATCGAAAGTAAAAATAATAATTAAATAATCTATATAATTGATAATTCCAATATTAAAAATTTAGTATTCTTGTTAAATACTTATTATCTAGTCATAATAGGTAAATACATAATTTTTAATTTCCATGTTTCTTACCATGTTTTTTAATTTCCTCTTGGGTCTTTGATTCCACCATACCAGTGTTGCACCCTCCATTCTCAAGGAATCTAACTGAATATTTATGTCATCCTCTTTAAGGTTTTGAATCTTACAATATACCTCCAACTAATGAATCCAATTATCAAGCTTCTCTGCATTCACTTCACCATTATACATGTACAACTAAAATTTAACATCAAGTTTAAAAAAAGGTGATTTACTAGTTCATTTTGAAGTATGATGATGAGTATGAGTAATGGTTTTGTTAGTGGAAGAGGGTGAATATGGTGGAGAGGGTGGAGGTTTGTCTCCATTTCCATTACCTCCTCTTGAAGAACTTTCTCCATTGGAAGGTTTGGAGCTTTCCCCTTGCAACCTGGTATTCCTCTCTTCATAGAGGACCTTCACCATCTTTGTCATATCAAAGAAATCCTTTATGAAGGTCTTCTCATATTTTGTCATGTTTGTAGGTTCTCCTTCATGAGACATGATCTCTGGAGTCTCAACTGCAAATCCAAGATGAAATGGAATTGCAAATTGTGGCAACCTTTCTCTCCTTCCCCTTCACCCAACTTCAAGGCTTCCAACCAGTTTCCATTCTCCTCTTTTTATTTTTAACCTTATAAGGATGACATAAACTTGAAAACACTTAAATCCTTCTTGCACAAAGAAAACCTCGCTCTGATACCAAAATGATCTAGTTTGGAATATTGTTGTGCTAAGATCCTCCTTAGATTAGGAATAAAGTTTTTTCATTGTGCTTAAGGAGTCTTGAATTTTTGCAAGTGAAATGATGAATTTTTTATGTTAAGGTTATGATAAATTTAACATAAATAAGAGACTGAACAACAACATAAACATGTAAAGAACAACATCAAAAAAACATGATGCAAGAGGCTGATGAAAACAAGGTGGTAGTCTTAAAAATAAACTATTGGTTACTTTATAGCCAATCAAATGCATTATAGTTGATCATGTACGTAGCTTACCTTACACCGAGAGTCATACTTTTCACTTGAATATGTCAGTCCCACGTTGACTTTCCCTTTATAAACAGTGCTTCACTCTACACCGTTGATCTCCTCTCTCCGGATCTAGCAGTCATCACTTAACCCGATCAACAAAACAATCCATTGATCCTCCACCATCAACCAAAGTACGATGGATCCAATGGTTCACAACGATATCAGTCGGGGAACTTGTGCAACGCTTAATTTCCCCTTTGGAGCCGATAAGGAATATAAACCTTGGTCTATAAAAGTTTGGGTCTGACTTTGATGTTAAATTCCAATCTCTTTATGGCCTGATATTCGTTGGATATCAGAACCCCTCAAATCATACGAGTTACGGGTCTTCAATTAGCATGCGGGTTAAATACAAGCCCAACCCCTACCGTTGACTGGGACCCAAAGGTTTGAAATTGTGATTGATGGCTAGGAGTAAGTGTGTCATTGACTGGGACCCAAAGGTTTGAAATTGAGATTGATGGCTAGGAGTAAGTGCGGGTCTCCAACCATGATCGAGAATTTCCATACTCTCCTACCCCTGCCATTAATATAAATGACTGTGATTAATATATAAACACTCTGAATTACAATTTAAAATGTGAAAATAGAGAAATTACCCGATTAAGTTTCAAAACGTAGACACAAAGAGGCAAATGAGAATCATCATCAGGATTAACACATAGTTTCACACTGAATCAATTTCTTCAATATAATAGTTGTTACAGAGTCTTCCCCTCTCGACTCAATTAAAGTAATATGTCAAACCTTTGTTCCAATCTCAAAACCCTATCTATCACTCAACTCTAGGCTCTCACTCAATTCTCAATCATCTCAGCTAATCCCCTTTCCATTACATTTTTTTTCTCTTTTATGAGTGAAATCCTATTCTAATTGTACCAACAATTCGATCTCTATTTTAATCAATTTAACCGTCAATTGTATGTTTTTAATCTCTACTACACACCTATTCTAACAAATTATCCCTTAGTCTAAAATAAGACAGTTTCCTAACTATTACAATAATGACGTACAAATCATTTTCGAGAGATCCAACCACTATACCAAAACTGACTTTTGACCACTCAGGTCAATGAAATTCAACTCCTTTAGCCACAACATGTGAACAAGCCATCACATTGCTGGCTAAGTCTAGATGCTCCTGCATCAGACTCCGAGGGAAGAAAAGAATCATCCCTCAGAATTTCAAGGTTTACTCCATACTTTTGCAACTGTGTTGTTGTCAACCAACTACCATCCTCCACTGGCTTTCCTTTCCATTTGACTAGATATTGAAAATAAACTTGTCCTCTGGTTCTTTTGGATACTCTTTTCTCCAAAACAACTTCCACCTCTTTCTTAATTGTCTTTGGCATTTTTTCTTCCCAGTTCTAAGTTTGAACTTCATCTTCCATTGTTTTCTCTTGTAGCTTTGTCTTTGTCTCTTTGTATGGATACAAATCTGCAACATTAAAGGTAGGTGATATTCCAATCCCTTCTGGTAATTCAATTTCATAATCATTAGCTGAAAACTTCGTATAATTCTACATGGTACTATCTTTTTCATTTTTAGTTTATTGTAAGTCTTAGCAGGAAATATTTCTTTTCTCAAATACACCATCACTAAATCTCCTGTTAGCACCTAAATCTACCTTAGGCTGAAGGAAGGTGAAATTCAAGGTAACCACAAAGCACGCTCAGTCTGGTAGCTAGCCCTACCAGAACAGGAGAGGGCTCTCTCCAAGTCACACTCAGCGAATAAGTAAACAGAATGGTGAAATATTGATCTTAGGATAGTAAGTAAATAGGGATATAAGAAGCAATTTTTTATGCATGACTGAGTTTCTGGGATGGTATGGGACCAACGGACAGCAAATGAGCAGAGAATTTAGTACAAAAGCACAGATTATTTCGTGAGGCAAGACAGGCGGAAAGTCTAGCAATTTAGTTTGAAATAATGCGGAATGGGGGAATTTCTTAGGAGGTTGAAAAGGGCATAAGTACATGAATCCTTTTCAATAGAAAAAGAACACTGAACATGAAATTTTCCCACAGGCAGAGCAATAAAAATGAATTCTACCTTATCTAACTTAGAAAATTTCACTGGAAATGAATATGAAATGAACTGTGAAAAATTACGAAATACATATGAAACATAAGAGACACATTTTCTACACTCACAACCACATGAATCTCATGAAACAGAGCCGCCGCCTTTCATTAATCCTCTGTCAAAATATACAAACAAGAACTGAGTTTCTCTCCCATAGTCTCCCAGAAATTACAAGCCAACCAACCCTTTGCAAATAGTTTGCATACAATATATAGAATGTGCCATGAAGAGATAGAATGCCCAAGGGTTGGGGAGTTACTCGAATCATTACAAAATGGAGGTGGAAATCCAACCATTAGCTACAGGTGCAACATTACAAACATGAAAAATGGCTTGGGTGACTGTTTGCCTTCCTTTGCCACTTGGATAGAAGCCAATCTGGAGTGAAAATACTTTAAATGCCACTTTAGGTGCCGAGAAAGTGAAATGTAGATGAGCAGGCCCACTTGGAGAAGTCGCGAATCAAAATTTCGCGAAATGGAGGTGAAATTGGCCTTTTTCCCTATATGCGCCGCGCCACTTTGGAGCCTGCTTTAAGGCACTTGCAGGAGTCCAAAATGTGCCCAAGTGTGTTTGTTGGAAAGCCTAGCCTGTCCACTTTCCAACCCAAGTGGGATTTCTGAATTTGGTGCTCATTTTCCCCTCCAAATCTTCATTCTCCCAAACTGCTTCCTGTGTGTCAAAATAGGGGCAGAGAGGTCAAATTTTGAGTGCTTTTGACCTCATGGAGACTCAAATCATGCCCAAATTTCTTGTCCAAGCACCAGTAGTCATGATTTTGCATGCTGAATCCAAAAATGCAAACCATTTGTGATTTGGAGCTCCCAATCCTAAGCGCCGCACCAGTGGCGCGGCGCACAGGGAGAAAAAACCTGTGTTGTGCCGAAAAATTTTCCATGTGACCAAAATAACCCCAAATTTCTTGAAATTTGGGCTAGAGCTTCCTTATCAAGTGTTATGCTGGGCCAAAGAGGCTTCGGCCAATATCTGAAGTCGATCGAGCTCCCTTTGCCTCTTTTTCTTCTTGATTGCCTTCCACAATTTCGCCTTCAAATTCCTGATTCAGGCCTTGCATACATTGTTTCGCGCCATGTAGTGGAAAGTTATGTGTCTCAACAATGCATGGTCCTTGTCAGCCTTTTCCAGTAGCCTCTCTAAGTGCATGTTAACTCTCTCGAGGTTGGCCTCCCGATCCTCCTTAATCTCTTGCTCCAATGGCGTGAGCTCGACTCTTCTCCTTTGTGCAGCTTGGCGATGCTCACGAATGTTTTGTAGCTCCATGATTACTTGCTGATCCTCAAGTTGTTTTTTCCTCTACTCTAGATATTTCATGTTCCACTTAGCCCTCTCGTAGTCAAGGGATAAGGCTTCGATCTCTGATTGCTGCTCCTGGATGATCTCTTTGAGCTGTGCACTTGTCGGTTCTATATCTGTCTTATCATCATGAAGGAGAACGAATTCGGTCTCTTGTTCACCTGAAGGCCCCTCATCCTACATTGGCTCCTTGCCTTTATCCTGCTCCTGTGATGATGATGGTGGAAGCGAGGCCCCTTCCACCCCGGGTGGAGATAACACTCGCGTTGCCGCTGCAAACAAACGTCTGGTGCCTTTCTGATATGTGATGAAAACTGGCACACTAGCAGTCTCATGGTTCTCATACCGACGATAAGGTTCACCCTCTTTCTTAACCTCTGATAATACCTGTGAAATGCTGAAGAATTCACAAGAGATGAAATCATCCCAAGTAATGCCCTGCAATCCCAGCTGATGAACCACCAAAATCTTAATAAGAGAAAAGTGATAAACACTGTTAAGTTGCTGCTGAGGGGTCTTGTGCTGCATGAAGGTGTTCATCCTCTCTATGTTCTTGCAAATAAAAAATGGGATGTTCATCATCCATACCCTAGTAAAGTGCATGAGCAACCTGATGTGATAGGCATATAGACGAGAGAACCTCCCCTCGCAGCTGAAGCACTTCATGATCAACTTCATGAGTGGAGAATATTCATCTTTCAAATATCTGAATGGAAAGACTCTTGTGAGCTGCCTCAAGAAACTTTCCTTAATGTAAGGCTCATAATGCTACCGATCAACTTTTTGTTTCTTGTGCCATGGTTCTCCAACATTCGGTATACCGGTTGCTAATGAGATAGTTTCGGGTGTCAGTATGAAGGTGACCTTGGACAAGATAGAGTGATCTCCATGTAGGTGAAGCACAAAAAGATAGGCTAACTCATGATGAACTCGAACATTAGCCACTCTTTGAAAAAACTCAAAACATGATAGATGCTGGAAGCATGACATGGCAAGAGGGCAGGCCTGCAATTCAATGAGGGTGGTTGGCTCATCCCTAACATGTTTTCCACTCTTGTGATGTCTCCTGGGAGCCTGTTCTTCCGAGGATGAATCACTTTGTGTCTCCATCTCATACCCTAATGAATGCTCAGATTCCATGACTGCTGTGTGTACTGTACTTGAGCTTCCCTTTGATGATGGTGTGAAACTAGGTGTTGTTGTGATATCTGCCACCAAGGGGAACAATGAAAAAAGGGAGTATTAGGAGGGGAATAATATGATGGGAATAGGAGTTATGGGGAGAAGTTTTGTTTAGGGATATGTAGGGGGGTTTTGGGATTTGATAAGGTAAGTTTTTAGGGTGTTATGTTGACAAATAAGAGGAGGGGAAAGAGAATAGGGTTTGGTAGTGTTTTAGGGTATGGATAATAGGAAAAATGAGAAAGGGAGGATAGGGAAAAATGGTAGGTGAGGGAAAAATGGTGGGTGAAAATGGAACCTTGGCCTCAATACCACAATTATGCAACCCTAGAAACAATGACCTTTGGTGTTTTCTTGTGGTTGATTTTATGAGTTTTGTTGCATTCAAACATAGCCATAAACCACTATATCTTTGATGAACAAGTCATGTCATAGAGCCTACCTTTCAATTTGATGGGCTTCACAAGAAATTTGAGGTGATTTGGCACAGTTTTGGCCCTTTGTGGGTGTGCGCCACGTGCCAAACCTAGTGCGCCACGCCCTGGGTGTGTGCCGCACCCATTGAAAAAATACACTGAGGGATGGCTCTGTGTGTGCTGCACCCTCTGTGTGCGTCGCACCCCTGTGTATATGTGCCATGCTCCTGGAAATTGTCTCCAACTCTCTCCAAACACACACTTTTCCTCTCAAACACTTTGTAATTTCTCCCTATGCACTTGATTTGGACAATGCCTCTAATTTTGGTGAAAAATTGTATATAAAGACTTGGAAGACATGGGTTAAATTTTTGCTTCTCCAAAAACCCATTTTTCTAATGTTATGTTTTGACACTTTTTCACTGACTTAAAGCAACATTGATTTTCACTTTCCCTTTGAAATTTTAGCTCAAATGATGAAATTTTTGGCACTCTTTGCAGGCATTGCATGACAGGACATTTGGCCACGGAAACCATGACTACATTTGAAGAAATCAACTGACGACTTTTTTGAAAATTTTATCACAAATGACACTGTTTGAATTTTCTTCAGAATAGTCATAATCTGTCAACATGACGACGAAAATCTTTGAATCATAACTTTGTAAGGGCCTCCCTCTGGCATGCATGGCTTTATTGGACATGTTTGAAGACCAATTTATCTGATCCCTAGACCTAATGACTGAAAATGACGTTTGTCCATTAAAGGACCAGACCTTGACTGTCATGGACTTTAGTGATCATTGACAAAAGACCTAAGCCAGTAGGAGCCAGACATGAGGGGAAATGACTAGCATGACCTTTTCCGTCAGATTATGGCATGCTCCTAGTGGAATGCAGTTGGGTGAATGGAGGTAACTTCTGAAAATGAAATGCATAAAGATTTTTGATCTCTGACAGAGGACTGACCAGACCGACTATAACATTGGCTCCAATGGGGGATGGTAGCTCCTTGGAGGTGCCAAGAACAACAGATCTCTGGAAGAGCTAGATAGTGCCTTCGCCCATTGGGTTATGGACATATTGTTTTCCTATAAATATATATTCAGGTTGGTAAAGCTACTTTTAATCTTACTTAGTGGACAACTGCACAGACATTCTATATACAAGACTTCAAAAACAATGCAGTGCCTTTCGGGCCGTAGTTACACCTGTGTGTTTTCCTTTTCGTTTTTTGTTAAGAGTTATGTACGCACATAGTAAATAGAGTCAATGATTTTTCGGTTTGTATTACAGTTACGTGGGAACATAATAAACAGAGTCACATCATGAATAAACTTTGGTAAACTTTTTATATATTAACTTTTGCTTCTGTATATATAATTCGTTGGAGCATAAAGGTTACTTTTTAACATTTTATGGGTTTTTTTAATTAGGTTGAGTATTTTGTATCGGATGTGTTTTAATTTTAATTTTATTTTAATATAGTGTATTTTGAATTAAATTTTAATGTTGGGTAAATAACTTATTTTAATTTTATTTTATTATTTAAACTTGTATTTTAATATAATATTTTTTATTTAGTTATTAATATAATATTGATGACCATGATGATGGTTAACTTCCACTGAGACCAAATTTTGGTCTATCAGACCTAGAAAAACAAATTATTTAGTTTGATTTAAAATTTTATTCCTATGCTCAAAAAGCTTGGAGAGAAGCCTCTCGAGCTCACTGTAATTTTGACATCGTAAAAGGCTAGAGAGGTTAGTATTGCAACAAAGATTTTGAAACTGAGATCTAATGTGGTTGTACGCGGGGCACTCTTAGAGGAAATGATTTTCATCTTCGATGTTCGTATTCTCACAGAGATGGTAGAACCTTTCCATCCATTGTATTTTAGGAACTGCCCAACGACCCGTTTCACTATGGAGCTCATGAGAGTTTGTTCTAATCTTGGCTATATTAATATACTTTTGATCTTCTAGGGTGGGGTTGATGACCTCCTTATAATATCTTAATTTTCTTTTAGCTGTTAAATCTTTCTCACACCACATTTTTTCTTTGAACTTAGAAGTAACAATATTTTTAATGTTATTAATGTTTTGCAATGCAACATTCTCGTCAATCTCCCAATAGTTTAACCAAGCCCTAGTGTATTTATACCAACCTCATTTGAGCCTAAGGTGGTTTTGGCTGGAATTTAAAGCTAGCTTAGGAAGTCTTTGGTCTCCTATGTTATTGAGTTTGTGCTTGTACAACAGAAGCCTAGTCATAGCTAGGCTCTTGATATGGGAAAGACCCACTTCTATAAGGAGAATAGGATAGGGTGTGTTGCTTTTAATTTTGAAGTTATACGTTACGAAATGCTTCTATATTTGCTCAATCTTTCTCCAGGATTCTCTAGAGATGCCACAACCCCAAACCTCACATCCATATAAGATAACTGGAGTGACTAAAGTTTTAAAGAAGAAGTTCTTTCTATCCCACATTACGAGGTTTTCCATTTTACAATTATTTTCAAGACCAAAATAAGATTTCCATCCCCCAATAATCATTTTCTCAATGCTATAATTCCAGTTGAGCTTGTGATGAATATCAATTCCTAGGTACTTGTAGGAAGACACTTCCTCCAAGTTACTATTGCCATACATAAAATTAGCGTAAGTGTCCTTCTTGGATTTGATAATCATAACTTTTGTTTTGTCAGTGTTAACAATCATACCCATGGTAGAGCAGAAATCCTTAAGAAATATAAGTTTCTTATCAAGATCAGATGGACACCTTGCGAGAAGAACAATATCGTCAACGTAGAGAAGAAGGATGATGACTATCCTAGCTAAGATCGTGCCAACACATCCTACTTCCTCTAAACAGCCTTCTAGCTTGTCGATGTAAATGCCAAATAGGGTAAAGGAAAGGGGGCAACCTTGTTTAACTCTGATATTACACTTAATATCTTTCGACCACCCCTTGTTGCTCTTTAACTTGGCAATTACATTCTCGTATAACCTTATAGTCACAGCTCTCAACTCAAAAGGAACCTTTAACTCTTCTAATCTATTCCAAAGGTTGTTTCTCCGATAAAAATCATTTTGTAATTACTATAAATAGTTAAGATTTAAGTTTTTAAATATACAACTAAAATATTTTACAAGAAGGGATTAATACTAATGTTTTTAATTATTAAAATTTATAATTTTAAATATCTTCTTAAAGAGAAATATTTTAGCTTGCTCTCCTACATCAAAAAAGGCTATTATCATATATTTTGTTTAGTTATAATTTTTATAACACTGCAATTTCTTAGTTTAATTGTTGTTAAATAGTACTGAATATATATATATATATATATATATATATATGTATATATATATATATATATATGTATATATATATATATATATGTATATATATATATATATATATATGTATATATATATATATATATATATGTATATATATATATATATATAGTGACTTACTTTCAGTCATACACATTATAAATATAGAGGTTAACAAATTTAAATTTAACAATAATTAAAATAATACAAGAATTAATAGATGAATGAATGTTTTCCCTTTAAATTTTATGAATTATAACCATTTAACATTCTTTTCTCAAGAGGGTGTTTATTTAAAATCTTATATCTTGTATTAAAATGAATATTGTAGTTTATTTCTTGTATATTGTAGGGTTATAGTTAGAATAAGTAGTTAATTGTCTTTTATTTTTATTTTCTTTCCTTCATTAAAGTTGTTAGCTCGAGGATTTTTCTTTGAGGGTTATAACTCTGATCAAAACGAGGTCGTGTGTTCTTGGATTCTTCCTTGTGGGGATTGTTCTTTTAGGCCTATAACTTTGATCAAGACGAGGTCGTGTGTTCTTGGATTCTTCCTTGTGGGCTATATTCCTCGCTACAATGGGATAAAGTTGTGCTAGTCTTGGTGTGGACTTTGTCTTACTAATCCAGATTTAAAATCACTAACCCCCACATCAATTTCTTCTCATGTATTTACTCTCCCATCACGTCAATGCCTTGACTTTTTCACTCCATTCTCATTCCCCTCTGCAAGCATCCAAGGGTAAAACCATTGTCTCGGTTTACATGGTTCAGTTATTCTTAAGAGAAAATAGGGGAAACCATGATTCAAAATCGAAGGGAGAGGAAATAGTCCAGACGTTCTTTATTGCAATTAAGTTTTCTTTTACCGCAATTAAGTTTTCTTTTACCTTCATGGAAAACTAGGTTCACATGTATGTTTTAATTGGTTTCCTCTCACTGATAAGTTGAATTATTGTTCTGAGTTAATTTTCCCATTTCACTCCTCCTTTTTTCAGTTTACATTGCTTGGTACAGTCTCAATTTTTAACCCAAGAATTTTCTTCCAATTGAGCTTTCAAACTATTCTTTTTCACCGATATTTATAATGCATTTTCCACTTTACTCTAGTAGGTAGATTTTAGTTACCTCTCGTAATATGGATGGTCTTACAAGATGGGGAATTGTAGAGTCGTCCATATACAAGCTCATAGGATTGGATCCACAACAGTCGAAAGAGATCTTCTATGCTCATGCCTTTGACAAATCTTATCCAGATGTGGGTTTTGAAGAAGTAGTTAGTCTATGTTTGGAAGCCTGTAATGGATTGTCGCTCTATCTCACGGTGCTTGGGGCGCATCTGCATGGTGAAAAAAATTTGAAGTATTGGCATGCCCAATTCCACAAAACCTCTAAAGCACTTCCCACGAATATCCAAAGCACACTCGGAATTTGATAAGAAGTCTAGAGAATTCCATTGATTCAAATGTTGTGATCTGTATATTATTTCATTCAATGAAGGTTACATTTATACTTGAAAAAACATAACTGAAGCAATTATAACTAGAAATAATTAATTTATAACTAAATTCCTAAACTAAATCATTAACTATACAGAAATCCCAAAGGAAAACAACATTTTCCCGCTTAATCTGAAGGGACATCTTACATACCAACTAAAGATCTAAATTTTTCGAACTTTTCACATCCCAATACTTTAGTAAAGATATCTGCAATTTATTCTAATGTTGGACAATGTGTCTGATGAATTTTTTTGGCCTGTACATGATGTCGAATCAAATGATACTTGGTGTTGATATGTTTGGTTCGATCATGAAACTTTGGATTCTTGGCCAATTGAATTGCATAAGAGTTGTAAACAAATAAAGGAGTTGAAGGTTTCTGTTTCTCCTGCAAATCTTCAAGTATTTTCTGAAGCCAAATGATTTCCTTAGTGGCTTGAGCTATTGCAACATATTCGACTTTAGTGTAAGAATCAAAAGGAACAGATTGCTTGTGTGATCTCCAATTGATGGTTGCTGGTCCAAGATTCATCAAATAACCAAAAGTAGAGACTCCATTCTATTTATCTCCATCCAAATTGGAATCCAAATAACCAACAAGATGGAAGTCTAAAACTTTGGTATATTTGGTGTTGCAAGTTTGGGTTCCTTTTAAATATTTCAGTACTCTTTTTACTGCTACCCAATGCCCCTCACAAGGATGATGCATAAATCTGAAAAGTATTCCTACAACAAATGTTATATCAAGACGAGTGATAGATAAATAAATCAAACTTCCAAAACGTTGCCTATACTTTGTTGGATATTCAAATGGTTTTCCTTATTCTGAAGCAAGTTTCAAATTTTGCTTCATTGGTGTAGCAACATGATTACAATCCATCATACTATATATGTTCAATAACTTACCAACATACTTCTTTTGAGAGATGAAAATATGTTGTGGTTTTTTATCAACTTCAATTCCAAGATAATAATGAAGTAAATCTAAATCTGTCATATCAAAAACCTTTTTCAATTCCTTCTTAATAGATGATATATATTCATCATTGTTTCTTGTGATCATCAAATCATCAACATATGCAACTAGATATACAACCGATCTTCCAACTTTCTTAACGAAAAGAGTTGCATCATCTAGGTCAAACTGTTTATAATTTAACTTTAGAAGATGTTTAGTTAGTTTTTCATAGCATGCTTGTGGCGCTTGTTTCAAGCCATACAAAGACTTCATTAGTTTGCAAACCTTTTGTTCTTTCCATTTAACAGAAAAACCTTCTAGCTGAAACATGTAAACATCTTAATAAAAAATTATTATTCAAAAAATCTACAATTAATATTTTGGAAAATTGGTCGACATTCATCTCATTCCAGAAAACCAAAAATCTACTTTCCTCATTATTATTTAATCCCTAAATTAAGCTCTTCTACTATCAAGCATTCAAGAGGTCCTGATGATGGATCCTGATTAGGATTTGAAATGTTAACGAAAAATGGATTTTACTGTGGATTCTTCGGTAACTAAAAAAAAAAAAAAATGTAAACATCTTCTTTCAAATCTCCATTTAAAAAAGCAGTTTTGACATCCATATGATCAATTTTCCATTTTTTCTAAGTTGCAATAGCAAACAAAGATCTAATAGTGCCCCATTTAGCTGTAGGAGAAAATGTCTCTATATAGTCAATACCCTCTTTATGTGCATATCTCTTCGCTACAAGTCTTGCCTTGTGTTGGTATAGTGAACCATCAACTTTATACTTAGTTTTATAAATCCATTTGCAACCAATAAGTTTGATGCCAGCAGGAGGATCCACTAGCCTCCATGTGCCATTTTTTATGAGAGCATCATATTCCTTTTTCACTGCATCTTTACACTGATCATAACTAGTAGCTTCTTCAAAATAAGTAGGTTCACAATCCACAAAAAAGTTAAATTCACAATGAGAATAGTTACCTAAGCAACTTCATGTCTTAAAATCATCATATTTCTTCAAAAATGGTCGAATACGAGATGATCTTCACAACGGTTGTGCAGTAAGTTTCTCTTCTTCTTCATTTGTGATCCGGACTTAAATAGGAACGCAAAAAATTACAAAGATAACCATATACACAAAGATGCAGTGGAAATAATACTTCATTTCATTAATGGAAAATACTAAAATATGCTTACAACCAAAAATGGAAATCAACCAGTTAGGGCAATGGTAGCTTATCTTTGAGAAGGGATGTGGTGGCTACATGCCTCTGAATTGTGTTACAATGAGGCTCGAAGGCCTATTTATTGTTGAGAAATAATGGAAAACCCTTAACATTCCAAAACCTAACCCTAGGAGATCAAACGCCAAACTATGGGCCCCGTTTGGGTAAATTGGTACATCAACTTCCCGAGGTCGTAACTTTGGCATACGATCTCCGTTTGACACGTACAATAGCTCATTAGAAAGATCTATCCGAGCACTACCACTTTGGGAAGGGAAACATCGGTCCATGAACCCATGTTGCCCCCAGATTTCCCAAAAAATGTCATTTAGGGCCTCAAAACGGCTCCAGAAGTTCAGGACCCGAAAAACTGCTAAAAATAGTAAGTTGTGCTACAATTAAGGAAACTGAAAATGCTAAGAGAAACAATGGTGGGGGTCCAGGTGAACTTGACAGGTGGCCACCAATATCCACCTGGATCATTCCTCCCCCCTTAGGAAGCAATGGTCCCCATTGCGTTGAGTTCCTCCATGAGATGAGGAAACTTTTGTTGAACTTGTTCCCTGGTGAGCCACTTGCCCTGCTGAAGGAGTTGACTACTTTGACAACTCGATACAGTTGGATATTCTGTTGGTGAGTGTTCTTGATCTGTGTGTCCATGATCCGATTAGTTGTAGCTTGTTCCATGCAATCTGGATTTAATTCTATGGGTTTGAGCTGTTCTGCAATGTCGGATGTGTCTAGCAATGGTGGAAAGTATGGTCCAAGGCGGTCCACATTGAACACTAGGTGTAGGCCAAGGAATGGGGGAATGCTGAGCTCAAATGCATTGTCTCCCATAGCCTTAGTAATGGTGTAAGGACCATATCGGAGTGGTCTCAATTTCCGATAGGCTCCAGTAAGGCGTTCCTTTTGCAAATGAAACCAGACTTTGTCGCCCACCTGAAACTTGTGTGGCACACGATGTTGATCATGTCGCTTCTTGTACTTGGCATTTGATTTCTCCAGAATTTCATGGACCTGCTGGCGAAGATGTTGGTTGCGCTCAATGAAGCTGGCGGCCTTATCTGTTTCTGACTGGACATGAGCTGAATTTATGTGAGTAGCTGCAAGTGGCATGGCCACATCAATGGGGCATAGTGGCTGGAATCCCAAACCCAACTTAAAAGGGCTATGGCCAGTGGAGCTATGAAGAGCTTGGTTGTAGCTGTGTTGAACATAGGGGAGGCTCTCGTCCCATGTGCGAGCATGCTTTGAGTTATACATGCGCAGAATGTGCACAATCATCCTATTGACAACCTCTCTCTGGCCATCAGTTTGAGGATGGAAGGCTGTGGACTTCGTGAGTTTGGTGTCTAGAATTGACCAGAGACTGGACCAAAATGTGCTGGGAAACCGACTGCCCGATCTGAGATGATAGACTGTGGGATCCCAAAGTGCACCCACACTCGTTCAAAGAAGAGTTTAGCAGTGACTTCTGCTGTGATATTTTTCTTGCAGGCCGCCATAATGGCCATCTTCGATAACCTGTCGACGACCACAAAAACACAGTCATTTCCATGCTTAGTGGAAGGAAGGCCTGACATGTAATCCATGGAGATGGATTCCCAAGGTCGACTAGGGGTAGGAAACAGAGTATAGAGGCCATGCTTCTTAATGGTCGGTTTGGCGGTGGCACAGGCAATACATGATCTGATGTACTTCCCAACATCCTATCAAAGATTCGACCAATAGAAATAATTTTGTAGTACTGCCACTATTTTCTCAACCCCAAAATGTAATTCTTCCATTGTTAGCAGGCCTGTACAATGGAATACATCTCTTTATCATAAGTGGGGTACTTTCGGACTGTGTCTGAAAGTGTTTCACTGTGATATGCCACTGGATGTCCATGTTGAGTAAGGACTGCCCCAATAGCATAGTCAGAGGCATCTGTCTTGACCTCAAATGGTTGTTGTAAATCTGGTAACGCAAGCATCGGTGTCGTGCAGAGGTGATCCTTCAACTCCATGAATGCCTTCTATTGAGATTCAGACCAAAAGAATTTTGCTTTCACCCCTTCCTTGGTGACTTGAATCAAGGGCCAAGTAATATGAGAAAACCCCAACACGAACCTGCGGTAGAAGTTGGCAAGACCTAGAAAGCTGCGGAGCTCTGTTAGAGTGGTTGGAGATGGCCAATCCAGAATGACTTGGATCTTGGCTGGATCGACATGCACCCCCTGTTCATCAATGATGTATCCCAGATACTAAACCTAGGTCATGCCAAAAGTGCATTTCTCCAAATTGGCACATAGCTTGTGTTTCCGTAGTGTTTGGAGAACCTGTCGGATGTGGTGGAGGTGCTTTTCCCAACTCTGGCTGAAGATCATAATTTAATCCAAGTATACTACTACAAAGGAGTTGTTGAATAGCTGCAAGATGTCACCCATTAGCCTCATGAAGGTTGCAGGAGCATTCGTCAATCCGAAAGGCACAACCAACCATTCGGAAAGGCCCTCCTTGGATTTGAAGGCAGTCTTCCACACATCAGAGGGTTCGATTGGTACCTGGTGATATCCTGACTTCAGATTGATCTTGGTGAAATATTTTCCCCCCTTTAGTTGGTCCAGGAGGTCATCAATCCGTGGGATCGGGTACCTATTACGGACAATGATCTTGTTTAGTGCCCGATAGTCAATACAGAGTCTCCACGTCCCATCCTTCTTCTGTACCAACACGATCGAGCCCCCACAAGGCGATGAACTCAGACGAATGTGACCTTTCTGTAGGAGCTCCTGAATCTGCCTCTTGATTTCATTGTTCTCCAGAACGGAGCACCGATAAATTGGTCCATTGGGTAGCGGCGCACCTGGGGTCAGATCGATGGTGTTAGAGTCGGTCTAGTAGCCCTCCACCAGAGATCAAAGCTCTTTGCATTTCATGATTAGGTGCCCCATCAATGTGATCATGTTGCATTCCGTTAGGCATGCCATAATCTCAGTGGAGGGAGTTTGTGTCTTTTATTCCCCTCCTGTTTGGCACTGCTGGTTCAGGTTTGTTTAAGTAAATAAAATCTTCAAAGGGTCCTTAATCGTGTTTTAAATTTCGAGATCTTAAGTCTAGGGTTGAGTCAATTTTTGCCTTGAGAGGTTATAAAGGACCAGCAGGCCAGAGGGATGTCCTTCATAAAGCATCATTTCAATAATTCTCACTATTGTACAGCTAAATTTTCACCTTGTTTTCAAAACTCTGTTTTTGAAAAACAAAGGTCATTATCTCATTTTTTGTAAAAATTCTCAAAATTTCAAATTCTCCAAATGTCGAAGTGCAGCCTTGGTCACCTTTGCCAAAGCACCTTAGAAGCTATCCCTGCAAAAATTTTCAGAAGAAATCATCATTTCAACCAATTTTTCAAAGAAAAGAAACCAAAAGTCAGAGCCAATTAATTCAAAAAAGTGTCAACACTCAAAACATTATAAAGTGGGTTTTGGGCAAGTAAAAATCTAAAGGAAGCCTATAAAAGCACATCACTCTTCATAAGCAACTCATTTGCCTCTCACAAGCTAAGTGAATCCTTGCAAAGGTGATTTCAAGAGTTTTTTAGCAAAGTGGGCAGTTTCATAGGCGCGCTACGCGTCAGGGAGGGCACGCTACGCGTCAGGGGCGTGCTACGCATCAGGCTGCCTTTCTCAGTGTTATTTTTCACGTGTGCTACGCGTCAGAGGGGCGCTACGCGTTGGGCAAGGCGCGCTACGCGTTGGGTTTTCTGCTCAACAAACTGCGAGCAAGCTATCAAATCGACTTTTCTCTCAGGCAAACTGCAGGTAGGCCACTCCTCCATGGCTAGATTTGGTTTTGAAAGATGAATGAGAAATTAATATGTTTAATGCCATGAAAATGATAAGTCAAAACCCTACATTGTTGTGGAAGATTTAAAGTCTAAATGGTGCTAGGGTTTCAAATTTTATTTTTTCTGTCCAAGGTTGCCCATTTGTAATCCCTCTTTTCCCTCATTTTCATCACCATTCTCCTTCAAATTTTCCCATGAAATTTCATAATTCTCCACTCTAAAATTCCTAAAACCTACTTAATTCCCAAACCCTACTTCACTTTAAAACCCCACAATTTTGTGATTTCCCATGTTGCCTTCCCTAAATTCCTGCTTTATGTTTATTGTCCCTAATTCCCTCATGTTCCCCTATCCCTAACAATTCCCTTGTATTTATGTCCCCTTGGTAACAGCATTTGAAAAAGTCAAACAACAGTTAATTGGGCGCAAAGTCAGCAATATATTTCAGCCATCTTGCCTTCAAAACCATGTCAGAAACCGAATCAGATTATCAGCAGAGTTATGACAGTGATTCAACACTGGAGGTAGAAGTGCCAAGGAGGCATCACAAGGGCGGTAAGGGTGGTCGGCATGTCAAGGAGGAGCCCACTTCTTTGGCTTAGTTGCAAGCTTGTCCACTTGCAATGACATGTTTTCAGTATCAATCATGCTTTGGATATTGTGAGAGGATCTCACAAATTCAACACCACAGAGAACTAGTCTGCTTGTTTGTCCTATATTTGCACAATGGCCATGTGAACCTTGCAGGAGTGGATTTCACCCTATCACCTGAAACTGTTGCTCAAGCCACCGGGATACCAAATGTTGGGGAAGAGTGGAACAAGCGCCAGTAGCTAGACAGATTTCATTATAAACCATATATCAAACCCGGGTGTATGAGGTACCTAACTGCTGTTTTTCCTTTCAGATTCTTAAGGGATGAGTATGCACCCTTGATGAAGCTCATTATGCGCTATTTCACTTGTGAGAGCACGTTTTCACGTTTATATTCGTACCATATCCGTTTGTTGATGCATTTCACCCAGGTACGAATGATGAACATTCCATTTTTCATGTGCCGAAATATAGAGAAGATGGTGCCCGTAGTGCAAAGGAAGAACCCCGCACAGCAACACAAAAGTATATATCATTATGCACTAATTGAGATCATAGTGATGCATCAATTGGCACAACAGGGTATTGCTTGGGAGGATTTCTTTTCTCGCGATTTCTTCATGGTGCCACAACCACCTCCCGAGATTGTCCATGATGAGGGAGGGCCTTCACATCAGTTTGACATTCCTGAGCCCGAGCATGTCAGCGCTCCTCCATATGTTACATATCAAAGAGGCCACAGGGTCTTATTTGCATCTGCACGGCGAGTATTATCTCCACACAAGGTGGAAGGGGTATCACCTTCTTCATCAGCACAGCAAGTGTTATCTCCAAATCAGGTGGAAGGGACCTCGCGTTCGACAACAACACAGGTACAGGAGAGAGGCAAGAAGCCCATGATTGATGAGGGGCCATCAGGAGATCCGGACATAGATATTGTTGACCTTGATATCAGCTCTCCTAGCTTAGAGCTTAAGGAGATCATTCAGCAACAAAAGGCTAAAAATGACTTGTTGCAGCAAAAGTTGGAAATGGAAAATTGGACAATCACATACTTAGAGCAGCGCAACAAGCAGTTAGAGGATGAACATACTCTTGATGAGTTGCGGAGGATCCGAGAAGACCGGAACTTGGCTCGCAAGAGACCCGGTGATTTGACACCTATTGAGCAAGGGTCTATGCTCATCCGGGTGAAAACTCATTTAGAGAAGTTGCTAGCCAAGGAAAACAGGGACAAAGATATGCTTCGCCACATGAAGAATCATTATTGGGCCCGCATGCATGTGTGCAAAGCGAAAATGAAGGTACTCAAAGCACGCTTGGCCAAGGCACTAAAACGGAGGAAAAGGCCCGATCCACTTCAGATTTTGGTTGAAGCCACCTTGATAGAGCATGGTGCTCAATGATACACCTCCAGCTCAAAATTCAGGAAATTTGGAGCAATTTTGGTCAATTTTGAATTTTTTTTGCTAAAAACAGGTTTTTGCCCTCAACGCGTAGCGTGCTGCGCGCTACCCTGAAGTTGGGGATGTCCATTTCATGAAAACTCAACATTTTTGGATTTTTCATGACAAAATACACCTTCTCAACCACTTCCAAGACATTTCATCAAGTTTTGGGCCCTCAAAAGGTCAAAACACAAGCAAAAAATGACCTTCTGCCACTTTTTGGACACATAGGAAGCAGTCCTGGGAGATTGCATTTTTGGAGGGGCAAATGGCCACCAAATTGCGAAATTCCACTTGGGGTGAAGAGTAGACATCCAGACCTTTCCAACAAGACCACTTATAGCTCATTGGGATGTTGGGAAGTGCCCCAAAAGTGGATTCAAAGGCACGCTGCACGTTGAGAAATGGCGCGCTACGCATCAGGGCTTTTTCTCAATTTTTCACCTTCAGCACAGGAAAACGCAGCATTTGACTAGTTTTGACTTTTTGGTGGGATTTTTCATCCTCCTTGATGTAATTGATGTAATTTCATGTTGACATGAGACTTTTTTACCTGTTCTAGAAGATTCATTCATAAAATGGCAAAAAATTAATGAATGAATTGGTTTCCTAACTTATAGAGGCAAGTTGTTTTGATTGCCTAGATTGTAGTGCTCAGTTTAGAATTGGTTGAAACAGCTCCTAGGATGATGAGCTCGACCCCTAGAGGCAAGGGAATGTTTTATCTTGCCTATATTATGTATTTTCTTAGTCATTTTCATGGTTGGACTCTTGAGGGATAAGCTTAGACTGTATTACTCTTTGTATCTCTGCAATTTTGGCAAAGGAAAGACCAGGGTTTTGCAACACTATTTGGGATTCCTATGGTGATTTGTGTTGATGGTGTGTTTCTCTCATGTACTTTTAAGTTTGTTATGTGTATCATTTTCCTACTCTTCTCTTCTTTAAATTAAGTAAATGAAGTGTTAAGGTAGAATTCATGGTTTCTATGCTCTGCCTTTAAGTTTGCTTAATATCTATGTTTTCATCTGTTTAAGGAGGACTCTCGATGGTTTCTTTCTCTCCTTATCTCCTCACCAGCCATATCTATCCATTCACTTATTTCAAAGGCATCAAGACAATCTCCTACCTTGCCCCAAAAAGACCTCTGCAAAAACTGTGTCTCATCCCCGCACCCAAAATTTTCGTGCTCAGTTTTCCAACAAAACCCTAAAAATTTAAAATCAAACTTTCCCTATCAGTTTACTAGCCTAAAATCAGTGTCCTTTATTGGTCATCTCATCCCTTTGAAGACATTTTTCTGAGATAGACCCGGAGAGAGCCCTCTCCTGTCCCCGTAGGGCTAGCTACGAGGCTAAGTGGTTTGATGTTGCCTTGGATTTTGTCTTTTTCAGCCTGAGGCCAAATTCAAGCGCTAACATATTGGCGACCATACTGGGGAGAACAAACTTGTTTGTGGGTTGATGTGTTTGTTTCATAAGTCTTAGACGGAGCCTGAAGTTATGCTAGGTAGCCTTCGAAACGATTTTGCTTTGCATAAGCGGAAGTAGATAAACGATGCTTCAGTCCATCTCCATGAGCTTGTGAATACAACACTTCATTTTCATTTTACCCCAGTACATTTGTAAACTCTGAAACTTTTGATGATAAGTTGAGAGTTTTCACAGGCTGATTGGTTATTTGTTCCTTGATATCCAAGCTGGCTTCAGATTCTAGTTATATATTCAAATCTCACTCATGTCCAGCTGTTTTTAAGTATCTTTAAGACATTGATTTTGACGAGAGTTTTGAGTTGTCCCTGTTCAAAACCAAATCTGAAAGTGCACTTGATTCTCTAGTTCTCAACCCTGATTTTACTGCTGCCCTTGAAATTGAGAGACATAATAAATTGGTTGAAAATTTCATCCTAAGACACCTTCAGACAGACATCCAAGTCACTAATCTTGCTGATTTCCTCGAAACTATATCTGTCAATATTGGATCTACTATCACGGCTTTTGTTCCGCACGAACAGACCAATCCTCCTTTTATTTCTATATCTCCTATAGTCACACATCCTGAATCTACAGCCAATTCTCCTTCTTCATCCCATATTGCTTCTTCTGCGCCTACACCTCCCTATACCCCTAATTCACCTACTCCACCTGCTACTCCTAGACACAATCTACCTAAAGCAATGGCTGCCCGGTTTGCCCCTCTTTCTCTTCCTCAAAATCTGCATGATATGCTAGTTGATTATCAGAGTAAAATTCCCATGTTGGATGGAACTCCTCAAGGTGTTTCCGCTCAGCAGCATATAGACAAAATGACAACTTTCTTTGATCTATATGAGATAGATGAAGAAGATGTAACTATGTGTTTGTTTGTGCAAACATTCAAAGGAGAGGTAAGAAAATGGTTCAGAGGTTTGACAGCTAGAAGCATACCCACATTGGATGAACTTCAGAAGCAGTTTCTAGATCGATGGGAAATCAGAAAGGATCCACTTCAGATCAATGCCGAGTACAACAATCTCAAACGCAATCATGGTGAGTCTGTCCAGGATTACATTATCAGATTTAATACAGTTTACAATGCTATTCCAGATGATTTAAGACCATCTAGAAAATCAGCTCTTCTCAAATTCCCGGATGGCTTTGATCCGGAGATGGCTTATTCACTGCGAGATAGAGATCCGCCTACCTTGGAGGATATGCAGAAAATCGTTGTTAGTGTTGAAGCGAATTTGAATGATAAAAGAGCAAGGATGAAAGCCGAAAAACGAGTGACAATCAAAGAAGAAGATTCTACATCAGATCAGCTCCTTCGTAAGGTAGAAAGGATGCTCGAAAATGCTCATCTCGACAAGCCAGAACCACAGATTCACAATCCTAATTTCCGAGGTCCGCGACAGCCACAATACAGAATTAAGCACCGTGAAACAAGGGCACAAGAGTTAGCAGCTCAACAGCAAATAAAACCTCCTCTTCAACAGAATTTTTTTAGCCAAGAATCCGAGGATGAAGGTGATACTATCGGGGTGGAAAATCATTTTTTCACTCCTGATGATCTGCCTACCTATATTACAGAAGAAGAAGAATTTGTGAGAAACTCCATCATCCATCAGGATGAGAATTAGATCTTATCAAATGATGCAGCACTCGAGGAAGAATCGGAGGAGTACCAAAGAGGATATCTCAATGCTTTGTCCGCTCAGCAGAGACAATTAAGAAATCGAGTTGTTCCCATAAATCCCATTCAGAAGAAGAAAGATACTTCAACAAAAAATGATTCAGCTTCCCGACAGAAAAAAGGAAAAGAAATGATTGATCCCCCAACAGGTCAATCATCTTCAGCAGATAAAGTAAATCAGCCACCAAGCACAATGAGGGATAAAGTTGAAAGAAGAGAAGTTCCGGCCAAAGAAGGTGAAAAGGTTACAACATTTAGTTTGGAGAATGAAATTTCAAAGCTAAAAGTGTCTATTCCATTGACTGAAATCATGAAAAACACCAGCTACTGAGGTCAAATTTCCAAAATTCTGAATATTGATCCAATGCTTGACACGGTAAATGTAGAAGATGATCAGCCGGAATTAATTTTTGGGCCTGCTTTAGATGGTGAGTCTCCTGAAAGCGATGTTCCTCCCTTCTATATCAGTTTGAGGTTGCACGAGTATGTTTTACATAATGCTATGTTTGACTCGGGTGCTTCGCACAATTTGATGCCGAAAGCAATTATGGAAAAGCTGGGATTAGACGTCACAAGAAAATATCATGATTTTTATTCATTTGATTCCAGTCGGGTAAAGTGTATCAGATTGATCAAGGACTCGGTGGTAAGCCTAGATCAAATTCCAGCTAAGAATGTCTTGATGGATGTGGTTGTGGCGGATATTCCTCCGCGTTTTGGTATGTTGCTTTCAAGGTCTTGGGGAGCTAAGTTGAAAGGTACACTTCAGCTAGATTTTTCTTATGCTAAAATTCCAGTCTTCGGTCAAATGAGAAAGTTATATCGGGAGAAAAAGATGAGATACATGATAACTAGAAAAGAAAAGCCAATAAATCATCTTCTAAATTATGTACATACAGATTTTGAGTCGTTTGTTTTGTTTGTTGATAATTTTAATGAGATAGATAGTCAGTTAGTTTAGGCAGAGGATATACCAGAGATTACTGAAAACTTTAGAGAAGTTCTGCAAAAGGAAAGAGAAGAAAAGCCACCTGCCACGAAGAAAACAGCTGAAGCCAAGGGGCAGCAAACAGAAAAAACAGAGGCAACACAGTTTCAGCAGTTGGAAGAAGATGAAGATGGTCTTTGGACCATGGATTTTGATGGCCCTGTGGGCAGCGATGGTGCTGGTATTTGTGTGCGGATTCGAAGTCTGTTTTCTGCCCAAGACAAAGCCCCAAGCAAGGTGAGAGTGTGTTCTTATAAACTAGCATTTGATTGTTCAAATAATGAGGCAGAATATGAGGCTCTCATTGCTGGTCTTAAAATTCTTCACAAATTGAAAGCAAAGAAGATTGCAGTTTATGGTGATTCCGAGTTGGTGATAAAACAAGTTAAAGGTGAGTTTCAGGCCAAGCATCCTCGTATGAGGGCATATCGGAATGTTGTCCTAGATATTTTGAAATTATTTTCTGAACATACTTTGACATGTGTGCCCCGCATACAAAATGGTGTTGCGGATGCACTGGCCAAGGCAGCAAGTAATTTAAAAATTCCAATGAATTCCAGCAACAAATTTGAGATTTATGTGAAACACCGCCCCACAATTCTGGATAATCAAAGATGTTGGCAAGTCTTCCAGGATGATGAAGAAATTGAAGACTTTCTGCAGATTGAAGGTGAGTTTAAAGACATTTTCATAGATACAGAATCAGATGAAGTAAATCAAATGGATGTGCTGCAACTTAAGGATAATTTTATTCCTAAAGGATTGATTCCTTTGGAAGAGCTGTTTGATCAAGATGATGTGGCCCGCAAACCGACATTGAGACCAACTGAAGAAGGTGTTGAAGAGGTAAACATTGGAGCAGCTGAGAATCCCAAGATTGTAAAGCTATCAAAGTCGTTGTCACCAAAGGTAAAGAAGGAGTATGTCAGATTGCTATCTTCGTTTTCTAATGTCTTTGCATGGGATTATTCAGATCTGAAAACATATGACACTAATATCATTCAACATACTATTCCTATAAAGCCAAATCAGAAACCTTTCCGTCAAAAGTTGAGGAGAATCAATCCTAAATTGCTGCCATTGATAGAAAAAGAAGTGAATAGGTTATACAAGTCTGGAATCATAGTACCTATTAGATTTTCCGATTGGATATCCAATTTGGTACCCATAAGAAAGAAGACCGGTGAGATCCGTTTATGCATTGACTTCAGAAATTTGAATAAGGTGTCTTTAAAAGACAATTATCCGTTGCCCAAGATGGATCATATACTGCAGCGAGTAGTTGGAGCATCAAGGATGTCGCTACTCGATGGCTATTATGGGTACAATCAGATTTTGGTAAATGAGGATGATCGTGACAAAACTACATTCACTACTCCATGGGGAACATTTCATTATGCAAAGATGCCGTTTGGTTTGAAAAATGCAGGTGCCACTTTTCAGCGTGCGATGGATATGGCCTTTGCTAACGAGAAAGATGTCTTTTTAGTTGTCTACCTTGATGATTTGACTGTATTTTTAAAATTTGATGAAGAACATTTACATCACTTGAAAATGTTTTTTCAAAAGTGCAGAAAATATGGTATTTCGCTGAATCCAAAGAAGAGTCTTTTCGCCATGAGTGAAGGCAAGGTCTTGGGCCACATCATTTCCAAAGATGGCATCTGTATAGATCATGCACATGTTGAAGCTATTCAGCAAATTGAGCAGCCTCGGAACAAAAAAGAAATAGAGTCCTTTAATGGTAAGTTGAATTTTCTGCGTCGCTTCATTCCGAATCTAGCCGAGCATCTTAGAGAAATCACAAGCATGCTAAAAAAGGACAGCCAGCTAAAGTGGACCAAAGAGGCGGTAAAATCTTTCAATTTGGTAAAGTTGGTTCTATCTTCAGCCCCTACTCTAATCAGTCCGGATTACACACAAGATTTTATTTTATTTTCATTTGCTTTTGAGCACACATTGGCAGCTGTACTAATGCAAAAAAGAGACGGAGTTGAGAAGCCTATTGCTTTTTTCAGCCGTATTATAAGGGATGGAGCATTGAAGTATAACATCATTGAAAAACAAGCGCTTGCGCTTGTGAAGGCCTTGAAGGATTTCCGTGTGTATATATTGAATTCCCACATTATCGCATATGTTCCTAACGCAGCAGTAAAGGATGTTTTAGTACAGGCAGAACCGGAAGGAAGGCGCGGTAGGTGGATTGCTGCACTATTAGAGTATGATGTGGAAATTAAACCCACTAAGCTGATTAAAGGTCAAGGTCTTGCCAAATTGATGGCTGAAACTAATCTCCACGTCCTAGATATCAATTTGATAGCTACCATGTCCGATGAAGACGAGGAGAATTCAGCACAACAGGTATCTGACATCTTTATTTCTTCTCCTTGGTATGTTGATATTATATATGTACTTCAAAATTTGTCTTCACCTCCCGGGTGCCTCAAAATAAAAGTAGGACATTGAAGTTGAAAGCAGCCAAGTTTTGCATCCTCAAATCTGCACTATATTGGAAAGACCCCGGTGGAATATTGCTGAATTGTTTGGTTGAGGAGGAAGCCAAAACAGTGGTGGAAGATTTTCATAAAGGTGACTGCGGGGGCCATTTGTTTTGGAAGACTACAGCAAATAAGATCCTAAGGGCAGGTTTTTATTGGCCTTCATTGTTTTCAGATGTATATAAAGCTATCAAGAATTGTCACGAGTGCCAAATTTTTCAAGGGAAACAGAAATTACAGCCATTGCCTCTCAAACCAATTGAAGTCATCGCACCATTTCAGCAATGGGGCTTGGATTTTATCAGCGAGATTCATTCGGCATCATCAGGACAGCATAGATGGATATTGACAACTACAGATTACTTCACAAAATGGATTGAAGCCATTCCCACCCGGCAGGCCACGGATGCGGAAATTATTTCTTTCCTTGAAAATAATATACTGTCATGATCTGGCTGTCCAAGTAAGTTAATTACAGACAATGCAGCAACATTTAAATAAAAAAGAATGGTTGACTTTTGCTACAAATACAATATCAGCTTGGGGCATTCTACCGCCTACCATCCGCAAGGAAATGTGTTGGCAGAATCTTCAAATAAGTCCTTGGTAAATATCATTAAAAAGTTGCTGGAAATCAATAAGAAGGGCTGGCATAAAAAGTTAGTGAATGCACTGTGGGCTGATAGGGTAAGTCAGAAAAAGTCAATTGGCATGTCTCCTTTTGAGTTGGTCTACGTGACAGATGCAGTGTTTCCTACTTCGCTCTCTATTCCCGTGGTCAAATTTCTTCAAGAAGTTGGTAGTGAGGAAGATCCCATGCAGAGGCGGATTAATAAAATGATTCATTTATAGCAGACACAGGAGGAAGTTCTTCACAATACCCTCAAGTTGCAAGAGCGCATAAAGAAGATATATGACAGGAAGGCAAAACCAGATGACTTCCAAATAGATGATGTGGTTTTGAAGTGGGATGCTCAGAATGAAGACAAAGGGAAGCACAGAAAATTTGATAATTTATGGAAGGGTCCCTATAAGATCGCAGCATATCGTGGCCAAAATGCTTTTCTTCTCAAGGAAATGAACGGAGATGATTATCTCAGAGGGTCGATCAATGGTCGACTGCTAAAGAGGTACCATGTCCGAGCATTTTTTGTTCTTGTCACCATCATTGTACATACCGTTTTACTCTTATTTTATCGCATGTGTGTACTGATCTTTCATCCTCAGTCTGGGGCCCACAGTGAAGGCTATAATTCTGAAGATGAAGATTGGTTGGTTTGAGGTTTGTCAAGGTGTTTTTATCAGTCCATTTTCTGTCCACAATTGAGTTAGTTGGGTCAAAGTTGTGTCCAATTTTCTGTCCAATCTGGAGTCACTAAAACTGTCAGAGTCTGTGTCAAATGAGTAAATAATGACTCCATCGCCCAATGGTTGAAAGCACTGGTCTACTCTCCCAGAGGTCTGAGGTTCTTGGCATCTCCAAGGAGCTACCATCCCCATTGGAGCCAATGTTAGAGTCGGTCTAGTAGCCCTCCACCAGAGATCAAAGCTCTTTGCATTTCATGATTAGGTGTCCCATCAGTGTGATCATGTTGCATTCCGTTAGGCATGCCATAATCCTGGTGGAGGGAGTTTGTGTCTTTTATTCCCCTCCTATTTGGCACTGCTGGTTCAGGTTTGTTTAAGTAAATAAAATCTTCAAAGGGTCCTTAATCTTGTTTTAAATTTCGAGGTCTTAGGTCTAGGGTTGAGTCAATTTTTGTCTTGAGAGGTTATAAAGGACCAGCAGGCCAGAGGGATGTCCTTCATAAAGCATCATTTCAATAATTCTCACTATTGTACAGCTAAATTTTCACCTTGTTTTCAAAACTATATTTTTCAAAAACAAAGGTCATTATCTCATTTTTTGTAAAAATTCTCAAAATTTCAAATTCTCCAAATGTCGAAGTGCAGCCTTGGTCACCTTTGCCAAAGCACCTTAGAAGCTATCCCTGCAAAAATTTTCAGAAGAAATCATCATTTCAACCAATTTTTCAAAGAAAAGAAACCAAAAGTCAGAGCCAATTAATTCAAAAAAGTGTTAACACTCAAAACATTATAAAGTGGGTTTTGGGCAAGTAAAAATCTAAAGGAAGCCTATAAAAGCACATCACTCTTCATAAGCAACTCATTTGCCTCTCACAAGCTAACTGAATCCTTGCAAAGGCGATTTCAAGAGTTTTTGAGCAAAGTGGGCAATTTCAGAGGTGCGCTACGCATCAGGCTGCCTTTCTCAGTGTTATTTTGCACGTGTGCTATGCGTCAGAGGGGCGCTACGCATTGGGCAAGGCACGCTACGCGTTGGGTTTTCTGCTCAACAAACTGCCAGCAAGCTATCAAATCGACTTTTCTCTCAAGAAAATTGCAAGTAGGCCTCTCCTCCATGGCTAGATTTGGTTTTGCAAGATGAATGAGAAATTAATATGTTTAATGCCATGAAAATGATAAGTCAAAACCCTACATTGTTGTGGAAGATTTAAAGTCTAAATGGTGCTAGGGTTTCAAATTTTTTTTTGCTGTCCAAGGTTGCCCATTTGTAATCCCTCTTTTCCCTCATTTTCATCACCATTCTCCTTCAAATTTTCCCATGAAATTTCATAATTCTCCTCTCTAAAATTCCTAAAACCTACTTAATTCCCAAACCCTACTTCACTTTAAAATCCCACAATTTTGTGATTTCCCATGTTTCCTTCCCTAAATTCCTTCTTTATGTTTATTGTCCCTAATTCCCTCATGTTTCCCTATCCCTAACAATTCCCCTATATTTATGTCCCCTTGATAACAGCATTTGAAAAAGTCAAACAACAATTAATTGGGTGCAAAGCCAGCAATATATTTCAGCCATCTTGCCTTCAAAACCATGTCAAAAACTGAATCAGATTATCAGCAGAGTTATGACAGTGATTCAACACCGGAGGTAGAAGTGCCAAGGAGGCATCACAAGGGTGGTAAGGGTGGTCGGCATGTCAGGGAGGAGCCCACTTCTTTGGCTCAGTTGCAACCTTGTCCACATGCAATGACATGTTTTCAGTATCAATCATGCTTTGGATATTGTGAGGGGATCTCACAAATTCAACACCATAGAGAACTAGTCCGCTTGTTTGTCCTACATTTGCACAATGGCCATGTGAACCTTGCAGGAGTGGATTTCACCCTATCACCTGAAATTGTTGCTCAAGCCACCGGGATACCAAATGTTGGGGAAGAGTGGAACAAGCGCCAGCAGCTAGACAGATTTCATTATCAACCATATATCAAACCCGGGTGTATGAGGCACCTAACTGTTGTTTTTCCTTTCAGATTCTTAAGGGATGAGTATGCACCCTTGATGAAGCTCATTATGCGCTATTTCACTTGTGAGGGAAGGTTTTCACGTTTATATTCGTACCATATCCATTTGTTGATGCATTTCACCTGGGTACGAATGATGAACATTCCATTTTTCATGTGCCGAAATATAGAGAAGATGGTGCTCGTAGTGCAAAGGAAGAACCCCGCACAGCAACACAAAAGTATATATCATTATGCACTGATCGAGATCATAGTGATGCATCAGTTGGCACAACAGGGTATTGCTTGGGAGGATTTCATTTCTCATGATTTCTTCATGGTGCCACAGCCACCTCCCGAGATTGTCCATGATGAGGGAGGGCCTTCACATCAGTTTGACATTCCTGATCCCGAGCATGTCAGTGCTCCTCCATATGTTACATATCAGAGAGGCCACAGGGTCTTATTTGCATCTGCACGGCGAGTATTATCTCCACACCATGTGGAAGGGGTCTCGCCTTCTTCATTAGCACAGCGAGTATTATCTCCACATCAGGTGGAAGGGGCCTCGTTTTCGACAGCAGCACAGGTACAGGAGAGAGGCAAGCAGCCCATGATTGATTAGGGACCATCAGGAGATCCGAACATAGATATTTTTGACCTTGATATCAGCTCTCCTAGCTTAGAGCTTAAGGAGATCATTCAACAACAAAAGGCTGAAAATGACTTGTTGCAGCAAAAGTTGGAAATGGAAAATTGGGCAATCACATACTTAGAGTAGCACAACAACTAGTTAGAGGATGAACATACTCTTGATGAGTTGCGGAGGATCCGAGAAGACCGGAACTTGGCTCGCAAGAGACCCGGTGATTTGACACCTATTGAGCAAGGGTCTATGCTCATCTGGGTGAACACTCATTTAGAGAAGTTGCTAGCCAAGGCAAACAGGGACAAAGATATGCTTCGCCACATGAAGAATCATTATTGGGCCCGCATGCATGTGTGCAAAGCGAAATTGAAGGTACTCAAAGCACGCTTGGCCAAGGCACTAAAACGGAGGAAAAGGTCCGATCCACTTCAGATTTTGGCTGAAGCCACCTTGAAGGAGCATGGTGCTCAATGATACACCTCCAGCTCAAAATTCAGGAAATTTGGAGCAATTTTGGTCAATTTTGAATTTTTTTTGCTAAAAACAGGTTTTTGGCCTCAACGCATAGCGCGTCGCGCGCTACCCTGAAGTTGGGGAGATCCATTCCATGAAAACTCAACATTTTTGAATTTTTCATGACAAAATACACCTGCTCAGCCACTGCCAAGACATTTCATCAAGTTTTGGGCCCTCAAAAGGTCAAAAAACAAGCAAAAAATGACCTTCTGCCACTTTTTGGGCACACAGGAAGCAGTCTTGGAAGATTGCATTTTTGGAGGGGCAAATGGCCACCAAATTGAGACATTCCACTTGCGCTGGAGAGTAGACATCCAGACCATTCCGACAAGCCCACTTGTGCCTCCTTTGGATGCTAGGAAGTGCCCCAAAAGTGGGCTCAAAGGTGCGCTACGCGTTGAGAAATGGCGCGCTACGCATGAGGACTTTTTCTCAATTTTTCACCTTCAGCACAAGAAAACGCAGCATTTGACTAGTTTTGACTTTTTGGTGTGATTTTTCATCTTGCTTGATGTAATTGATGTAATTTCATGTTGACATGACACTTTTTTACCTATTCTAGAAGATTCATTCATAAAATGGCAAAAAATTAATGAATGAATTGGTTTCCTAACTTATAGAGGCAAGTTGTTTTGATTGCCTAGATTGTAGTGCTCAGTTTAGAATTGGTTGAAACAACTCCTGGGATGATGAGCTCGACCCCTAGAGGCAAGGGAATGTGTTAGCTTGCTTATATTATGTATTTTCTTAGTCATTTTCATGGTTGGACTCTTGAGGGATAAGCTTAGACTGTATTACTCTTTGTACCTCTACAATTTTGGCAAAGGAAAGACCAGGGTTTTGCAGCACTATTTGGGATTCCTGTGGTGATTTGTGTTGATGGTGTGTTTCTCTCATGTACTTGTAAGTTTTTTATGTGTATCATTTTCCTACTCTTCTCTTTTGCAAATTAAGTAAATGAAGTGTTAAGGTAGAATTCATGGTTTCTATGCTCTACCTTTAAGTTTGTTTAATATCTATGTTTTCATCTGTATAAGGAGAACTCTCGATGGTTTCTTGCTCTCCTTAGCTCCTCACCGGTCATATCTATCCATTCACTTATTTCAAAGGCATCAAGACAATCTCCTACCTTGCCCCAAAAAGACCTCTGCAAAAACTGTGTCTCATCCCCGCACCCAAAATTGCCGTGCTCAGTTTTCCAACAAAACCCTAAAAATTTAAAATCAAACTTTCCCTATCAGTTTACTAGCCTAAAATCAGTGTCCTTTATTGGTCATCTCAGCCCTTTGAAGACCTTTTGCCAAGATATACCCGGAGAGAGCCCTCTCCTGTCCCCGTAGGGCTAGCTACGAGGCTAAGTGGTTTAATGTTGCCTTGGATTTTGTCTTTTTCAGCCTGAGGCCAAATTCAAATGCTAACAGATGGAGTGCTTGACCTGACAGTGCAGAGGAACCCCTGCAGGGGAGGTGAAGATGTCCTCGTACTCCTCCACAACGTTGTCCATCTGTAGTTGTTGTGTAGAGGGACCCCGTCTGGAGGCCGTGACCACCGTCCTCTTCTTTCCTTGAGGGTGTATCATCAGGAAAACAAATTTCCTGGTATTGGAAATGATCTTACTACATTGTTTTGCAGTAATCAAAGAGATGGTTGTAGGTGGTGCTACCTCTGGTATCCTATACAACTTATTTCCCAATGTAATAATAACAGCACGGGGCCTTGATTCATACACAGCATGTCGCTTCCACAAGTATGGCTGTCCTAATAATACATCACAAAATTCAAGGTGAGCAATGTTACACAATACCTCATCCGTGAAGGACTTGATGTTGTATGGAAGGCGACACTGCTGGCTCACGCGAAGATCTCATCCTTGGTGAAGCCACCCAATGGTGTATGGTTGTGGATGTGTTGTGGTCGGTAAGCCCAACCGCTTCACGACCTCTACCGAAATGAGGTTCTTTTGACTCCCGCTATCAACAATGAACTGTATCGGGGAGCCCTTTACCCACATCTGGGAGTGGAAGAGACGCTCCTCCTCCTCTAGATCTTCGGGTTCATTTTTCTGGATCTTGGCGGTAGCAACAGTGGCGTTGGGATTCGCATCAATGATCTGATTCCCTTTGTCATTCCCCTTATTAGGTTCTGACTCAGAGTCGGAACATGAATATGATTCTGAAACCTTTAGCTCAGCCACCAGTGACTGCTTGGCCCGACACTCACTTGTGTTGTGAGTGGAGCTCTTATGGAACTCACACCATTTTCCAGTGTCATTTTTCGGCTTCACGGCGCTATTCTTTGCTTGCAGCTTCGGCGGGTTGTCTTGGAATGTCTCGCCTTGGCTTTGTCCTTTGTTTTGTGGTTTAGGGGCACCTTTACCCTGCTTTGGATTCGCAGATCCAAAGTCTCGCTTCTTTTCTTTAAACTTCTGCTCAACCTTGACGGCATATCGGTATGCTGTGCCGAGCGAGGAAATGTTCAGGAATTGTATTTCTTCCTGGATGTACTTGTGCATGCAGCCACGGTATTTGAGTATCAAATGTTGCTCTGAATCCTTGATACCCAACTTTGTGCGAAGGGTATGGAAAAGATTGGTGAACTCCGGCACGTCTTGGTCCCTTCCCTGCCGTAGCGTGGTCCACTTTATGTATTCATCCTCATAGCTTTTGACAGGGTAGTACTGCTCCTTGATGGCATTCCGGAATGAATTCCAGGTGGGTGCAGCTGAAAATAGTGAGCCAGTACTTTCATCTTTCTCCTCGCAGTAGGTTTCCCACCAGTCTTTGACGTGGGGGGCTGCTTTGAGAAGAGTGAAAACAATCTTTTCCCGACTCGAAAATTCATGAACAGAAAAATAACCCTCTAGCAGATTTAACCATTTATCTACAGCATCTGCGTCTATCTAACCCTTGAATATGGGGATTTCAAAATTAACTTGTACCTTAAAGGGTGTGGCGTTTCCAGAGTAGCTGCTCGAAGCCGATGCGTCGCTTCTGGGTAGCTGCTGAAGGATCTAGGCAAAGCTGTCCATCATCGCGTTCCGTTGTCACTCGAGGGCTTCTTCGAGCATGATTTTGATGGGATCTCCTGCCTCGTCATCTTTATTCTCATCTGGCATGGGAGGACGTCGGGATTTCCGAGGCCGGTCTTGCAAAGGTTCGACAAGTTCAAGCCCTAACTCCTTATATCCCGACCTTGTTGGGGACATGCAAAGAAAAACAGAGAAAAAGAAGACCGCTCTGATACCACTGATCCGGATTTAAACAGGAACGCAACAAATTACAGAGATAACCATATACACAAAGATGCAGTGGAAATAATACTTCATATCATTAATGGAAAATATTGAAATATGCTTACAACCAGAAATGGAAATCAACCAGCTAGGGCGATGGTAGCTTATCTCTGAGAAGAGATGTGGTGGCTACATGCCTCTGAACTGTGTTACAATGAGGCTCGAAAGCCTATTTATTGTTGAGAAACAATGGAAAACCCTTAACATTCCAAAACCTAACCCTAGGAGATGAAACGCCAAACTGTGGGCCCCGTTTGGATAAATTGGTACATCAACTTCCCGGGGTCGTAACGTTGGCATGCGATCTTCGTTTGACGCGTACAATAGCTCGTTAGAAAGATCTATCCGACAAATACCACTTTGGGAAGGGAAACATAGGTCCGTGGACCCTTGTTGGCCCCAGATTTCCCAAAAAACATCGTTTAGGACCTCAAAACAGCTCCAAAAGTTCAGGACCCAAAAAACTGCTAAAAATAGTAAGTTGTGCTACAATTAAAGAAACTGAAAATGCTGAGAGAAACAATGGTGGGGGTCCAGGTGGACTTGGCAGGTGGCCACCAATATCCACCTGGATCAATTTGTCTGAATTCTTTCCATTTTTGTCCCTGTCAACTTTGTTTCCATTTTTGTCTCTGTCATGTTTGTAGAAACACTTGCTTCAACCAAATTCTCATCAATAGTAGAATTATCATAACTGAGAGAAGGAAACTCCACATACTGATCTAATATAGGTATCCCCACTTCAGGATGTGGAAGTATATTATTTTGATTCATAATAAAGCTTTTGAGGCACAAACTTCTCTATTTGATTAAGTTGTCTATCAAAATTGAGGGAATCTTTATCATATTCAAGAAAAATTACATCTCTTGACAAAATAAATATGTTGTTCTTTTCATCATACAATCGGTATGCCTTAGAAGTCATAGAGTACCCTAAAAAAATACATTTTCTGCTCTGTTCACTCAACTTAGTCCTCTGTTGTTTAGGAATCAAAGCATAACATTGAGAACCGAAAACTTTGAAATGTTTAACAGTAAGAAGATGATTATACCACATTTCATATGGAGTTTTGTTGTTAATGATAGAGGATGGGCACCGATTTCTAATATATGTTGTGGAGAGCATTGTTTCTCCCCAAAACATCAATTTTACATTCTTAAAAAATATCATTGGTCTTACCATATTAAACAACGTTCTGTTCATTCGTTCTACAACACCGTTTTGTTGTGGATTATATGGTATTGTGGTCTGGTGTTTGATGTCATTCTCTTGCAAATATTTTTCAAATACATGTGAAGTATATTCTCCTCCATTATCAGTTGTTATAGTACTAATATTTAGTTGAGCTTCATTTGCAATCAAGAAATGAGTTCTTTTAAACATATCAAAAACTTGTGATTTTTCCTTAAGTGGATAAACCTAGCACATCCCCAAATAATCATCAATAAAATTTAGTATGTATTTATTGCCATTTTCATTTGGTACAAGCATAGGTCCACATAAATCAAAGTGTATGAGACTTAATTTTCTTGTAGCGCGAGAAGTAGAATTCTGAAAAGATTGTTTGTGATGCTTGCCCAATATACAAGCATTACATGGGACAATTTTCTGGGAACTGTTGGAAGTCCTTTACTCCCCTGCTTTCTCATAATTCTAATACTTTCATAATTAATATGACCGAAGTGTGCATGCCACAATGAAGAAGATGACAAAGTATCATTTTGTTGAACCAAATAATTAGTGTTCAATGTAACAGACAACACACCTTTCAATTTCAACAATTTATCTTCTTCTACACGAGTCGTTACAGTTTTATTTTTGGCTGCTCTTCAAATTTCCACTTTACCATCAAATATGTGGATGGAATGTCCCAGTTGTCTTATTTGTACAAGAGATAATAAATTTCTTTGGAATTGAGGAATGTAAAGAACATCATTCAAAGTATAATCAGAAAGTCCAGGAATTTTTAATTGAATAGAACCAATCCTTGATGGTTTTATTTGAGACTTATCAGCAAAATACACTACTAACATAGTTACCGATCAAACGAGAAAATGACCCAGTACCTATTTTTTTGAGGTAGCAAAAAATCACTTGATTTTGAAAAATGGTGATTCTGGAGTACACCTCTTCTTTTTTAGCATATTTTTGCCACTTTATAATTTTTTATCTATCAAGTGTGAACATGTTTTTTAAATGTTAGTGATTTTCATGCTAATTTTGAAAAGTGTTGATGCAACATCAACAGATTTTTTTAGAGGGCTTATTTTATATACTTTAATTACTTTTTTATGTATCAAGCATAAACACTTTTTTTTTGTTAGTGATTTTCATGCTGATTTTGAAAAGTGCTTATGAGCATCAACCCTTTTTATTTAAAAGGCTTAGTTTTTACACTTTAAATTTTCTAATCAATTAAGTGTGGATAATTGTTTTTAAATGTTGGTGATTTTCATGTTAGTAAAAAATAAAACCATGACAAAAAAAATCATATACAAAAAGAATAAAACAAAAATAGAACAAAAAAAACCTATAAAAATGTAAAAATAAACATAAAACATGACAAAAATAAAAATAGTAAAAACATGTTAGTAAAAAAAAACTTAATAATTAAAAAAAAAACTCTTAAAAATAAAAAACATTAATGAAAGAAAAAACAAAAAATAAATAAATAATTATATATATATATATATATATATATATATATATATATATATATATATATAATTGATCCACTAAAAAAATCTAAAAACATTTTTTTAAGTTAAAAAAATAAATAAACAAAATAAAAACCTCGTTACAAAAAAGAAAAACTTAAAATAATTACCAGAAAAACAAATTAAAAAAAAAAAAAAGAAAAAAAAAATCAATTAAATAAAAAATATTTAAATTAAATAATTTAGATAAACAAAAAAAGTAAAATAAAAATTTAAGAATTTATTTTTTAAATTAAAATTATAGAAATAAAGAACTAACACATATATAAAAAAAAAAAACCATTAAAAAAAATCAAAACAATTTAAAATGATTATAAAATAAAAACAATTAAAATAAAATAAAATAAAATAAACAGTTAAAATAAAATATAAAATAAAACAATTTAAAAAAGAACTTATAAAAAAATAAAAAAGAGTAAAAATAAAAATACAATTTTAAAAATAAAAACAAATATATATATATATATATATATATATATATATATATATATATATATATAATACCATTAGTTTCTTGTTATTATAAATATATATAATACCAATAATAATAACCTAGTAACCATTTAGAATCCGCTTTATTTTATTATTATTATATATATATATAAAAGGTGATGTCATGTGTCCCTCTCACTTATTATAACTAAACTTCCAAACTATTATATTAAATTAACTTATCTTTATGCCTCTGGTCATGCTAACTGATCCCTAGTCAAATTTAGCCATTGGTCAATATGGTCGTTGCTTAGTCAAGAATTATAACCATTGGAGGTTTTGCTCTGTCTATTTAACATGCATAGCTTGATCTGATTTTCAACTTGTCCTGACGATGAACCACACTCGTTGGTTCGAAACGCGTCGACAAATGAAATATCATGTGATTTATGCCGAAAAATCTCTCGTTAACTTGATATGGATCACAGAAGCCTCAATTCAACAATAAATAAAACAATTTGAAAAAAAAACCAAATAGAAATAAACCATTAAAAAAACAATTTAAAAAAATTAATTAAAAAAACAAACATTTTTTTTAAACAAAATCTAAAACTACCTCGCCCTCCCTAATCCCCGTTCTGACCGCTGCCCTTTCCCCTCCCTCAACCCCATCCTCTCCACCCCCACCATCAACCCTCCCTCTCCCCTCTCTCCTCCCCTACCCGACCGCCACCCTCAGCCCTCCTCTCTCTTCGCCCTCACCCACCTCGCCTCCCCAACTCGAGCCATAGCCACCCCTCCCCTCTCCCCTCTCTCCTCCCCTACCTGACCGCCACCCTTGGCCCTCCTCTCTCTTTTCCCTCACCCACCTCGCCTCCCGCACCTGACCCGTAGCCACCCCTCCCCTCTCCCCTCCCTGTACCCCGCCCACTCAGGAGGGGAGCGGGGTGCGTAGGGGCAAGGGGGGGATATGGGGGGAGGGACGGGGAGCGTTGATGGTGTGAAGGGGGAAGGGGTGATGTAAGGGTCGAGAGGGGAAGGCAAGAGAGAATGGGAGCGAGGATGAGTATGGAGGGGACAGGGAGGAAAGGTGGCGGTTGGCGTTAAATGTTTATATATATATATATATATATATATATATATATATATATATATATATATATATATATATATATATATATATATATATATATATATATATATATATATATTCTTTTTTTTTTTTCATTCTAATTTTTAAATTTTTTAATTTGAATTTTATTTTTTTTTTAATTGTTTTGAATTTTTCTTGTTTTATTTTTATTTTTATTTCAATTTTTAATTTAATTTAATTTTTTTTTTGATAATTAATTAATATTTTTTTAAATGATTTTTTTATTTTTTATTATTTATTCTTAACTTTAAAAATGGTCAATTTTTTAATTTTTATTTATTTTTCTTATATTTTATATATTTTTTAATTTTTTTGTTTGTTTGTTTATTTTTATATTTTTATATTTTTTATTTAAATTTTTTTGTTTTAACAAGTTAATTTTGATTTTTTTTTTACATTTTTTTTTTTTTGGAAATTTAGTTTATTTTTTGTCATGAATCTTCCCCTTGCCATCCCTAGCCAGTTAGACCTCAGGTGCTCCTAAGATTTTTTTATTTTTTAAGTTTTACTTCTTTTTTTTTAATGTTGTGTTTTATTTTTGTAATATTTTTTTTATTTGGTTTTTATTTTATTTTAGTCTTTTTTTCTCAATCTGTCTACTTCTATTATTATACAAAAGATCCAAAAAGTTACAACAAGGCCTTGGCCTTGAAAATCTTACCATGAAGTTGGCAATTAGCCCAGATGAACACATTTCCAAATTTTGGTAGACTTCCTTCTGTTATGTCTTCTCCTAAGACCCGAAGCATTGCTAAACAGGGACATGCTGAGACATACATCAATTGCACAGCTATGCAACGCTAAACTTGAATGTCCTGACATACAGACACATACAACGACACAAAGACATATAGACACATACAATGACCTGACACAAGCAAAATTGCGAGTTTCAAAACAGAGTAATGCGCCTACTTATTAGGCTACCGAGAGTAGAATGCTAGACAAGATCAATCATCATCCATAGTGTAAGGTTCCTCCACTACCCTACACCCGTATTCTAAAGAGTCTTCTGAGTCTGAGCGAAGGACCACTGAGCCTGTTGGGTCTCCCTGAGCTGGTTCACTTGGACCTATAGGGGCAGCTTGATTCGCCATGGAGGAGCTTCCCATGACCGGGCGTTGAATATCTATTGGAGGTGCCATCCTTTGTTCTGGCGGAATTTTCGGATGTGTTACTGCCTGGCCGTTGAGATTTTCACAATTTTCCATAGTAACAGAAACTAGGAAAGTGGAATTGGCAAGAGTACAGGGGATGCGATAACGAACTGTTGGGTGCACCACATGCTCACACTCGGCCATCTTGCCACGCCCGTGTCCTCTGCCTCTTCTGGCTCTGGTAACAGGGGGACTGCTTTGCTTAGGTGCCAGCTCGACCGAGGAAGAGGGGGAAATGGGGGCGGACCTCTGAGAGGTGGCACGTCCACGGGAGCCACCACGCCTGCTTCCCATCGTAGGCTGTTCTCTCGACATTGCGATGTACAGAGGATTGACAAGTGAACAGAAACACGGAGGGGAGTGACCAACAAAGTTGTGAGCCCTTTGAGCCAGAGCCTAATGCCTGTAAAACACTCTTGTGCCTGAAACAGGGATGATTTAGGCACTGTAATTGAGTAACCCTGAGTTACCCATAGCACATCAAACCAATAGACCGCAGAGGAGTGCGAAGGGGCTGTAGGAGCGCAGAGTTTATGGAGCGCCATTGCACAATTAACCAAGAGGCGGATGGAGGAATTAAGGACCAGCATTAAAAGACTTGTGTGAGACCAGCTCACCAGCTCTGCAAAGTACCTCGTGGCATGCATGGGCTGACACCTGCCCATGTGAAGCGTCACCTTCGTACCTTCATTGCATTCAAACACCCGCATCCGGGATTTTATTTTTATTTTTTTAATTTTACATGGTATGGTTAATTTTTTTTTTTATGTCATTGCTATATATTTTTAATATTTGATTTTTTTTTTCATGTTTTATTACTTCTTATTATTTTTCTTATTATTTTCTTTTTTTCAATATTTGAATTTTTGTGTTCTTATGTATCTCTCTTATATATATATATATATATATATATATATATATATATATATATATATATATATATATAGTTTTTAGAGTATGTGTCGATGCCTGTCTAGCAACCTGATTCCATTATGTGCAATTTGATAGTTGATTTTTAAATTTTTTCCACAATGTATCAAATTGTCTCAGGCTAATATTTTAAAATTGCTATACATTTAGCATTTAAAAAAAAATTACTCTTGGTATAATAACTCTTTCATTCAAGTGTTCATTTTTAAATTTTTTTTAGTCATAAAATTTTTCCATAATGTCATGCTTGAAATATTTTGAAAATTTATGATTGTTTTGCAGTCATAATCTTTCCTATTAATTCCGTGGTTGAAAAATTGTCAAGCTTTTAATGTTTTTCTAAGTCGTGACATTTTATCTTTAATGTTATGGTTGAAAACAATTATAAATATTTTTTCTTAGCACCATGCTTGAAAATTGTTAGAATTTTAAGGTTTTTCAAAGAAGTAATATTTTAAATTTAATGTCATGCTTAAAAATCATTGGAAATTTAAGGGTTTTCAAAGACATGATATTTTATCGTTAATGTCATGCTTGAAAATCATTGGAAACTTAAATTTTTTCAGAGTCACGATATTTTGTTTTTAATGTCATTATTAAAAAATGTTGAAAATGTACCCTAAAAAAAAATGTTATTCCGACATCAACACTTTTCGATTTCAAGGTGTTTTTTTCACCAAACAAAATGGCTTTTATTGTTTTTTATTTTTATTTAAAAAAAAGAAGTTATTACAGCATAACACTTTTCGATTTCAAGGTGTTTTTTCAATTTTTTTTGGATTTTTGGGCTCGAGTTCCCGTTTGATCGGTAACTATGTTTACTCCATCAATATGATCACTGAATTGTTCAAACAAATCTCTTCTAAAAGTTATATGACAAGTGGCACCTATGCCTAAAATCCAACTATCATGCCATGAAGAAAAATAGGTACTAAATATATCTTCCATATGAAAATTACAATGAGCAACAACATAATGTGCATTCTCAGAAGACTATCATTCTTGATCTGAAAATCACTCGTGAGTGATCACAGTTAATTAATTAATGAATGAAGGTATTACAGAGTCATGTGTTGGTGTGTGTCTATGTTATCTTAGGCAACGGATCGATAAGATTGCAAAATACACAGACACTGGAAAACAGTAAAAGAAACACAACAAACAAAACAGAACACAACAAAATTTAATAAGGAGTTCACCCAATCCTCCTAGGCTACATCTTCGGTCCAGCTTCAGTGGTGGCCTTCTTTTATTGTGTCTTTAAGCAGAGTTTTTACAATGAGGAGCTCAAATTGAGTCTCTTGGAACAGATGATGCTTAGTAGGGTGGTTCTTGGATTCCCCAAGCCACTAGAGTGCACAGACTCCCCCTTACCAAGTCTTGACCTCAATTGGTCTTAATGGGACGAGTCCAACTTGGTACTCTGTTCCCAACAGATATCCTCACAGGGATTGCTTGAACCTCTCAAGCCTGGTTCTATCTACTCGATGTTGCCTTAACTTTGTAGGTCAGCTCGGCTCTCTGTTCTCTGCTTCTGTTTCTCTCTCGACTGTCTTCTCTTTTTCCACCGTCTTCACTTTTCGCTTCCCCCATCTTTTGTTCTCCGTCTATTCATGGCTTAAAGCCAATCTGTATCATGATTGTTCACTTCCTCTTCCGTCTCTTCGGATTGCCTGCTGTTGTTCACTTGGAGTTCCCTGCCTCTGCGTCATCGCCACTATGTAACGTCTTACAAGGAAGTGGCCACTTGTCCTCTTACAAACTGTGCTAGCTCTTTCCTCAAACGGTTCAGTATTTCAATTACTTTGTGTAATGATTCATCCACCAACTCAGCGGTCAAGTCAGACTTCAATATTTTATATGTCGCAGCTTAATTCTCCCTCCAGATCTGGTCATACATCGGGTGCAATCTCCACCATTAGATCTGGAACCCCCAAATCCTATGGTGTTCGCTCTTATCGCACGGTTGACTTGCTCGGACATTAGCCTGCGATGAGAGGTGGTTTTCTCTCTCATCTGCCAGACACATATCGTTCGCTATATGGCATCATTGGGTCTCCCTACAATTCTACTTACCACTCAAAATTCCTCCAATATTCCACCGGTTTTGGAGCACGGGACCCGCCTATCATTCTAGCGCATTTCCCATGGTTTTTGGCTTTCCTTGTGACCGAACACTCGGGGCTATTCCTTCTCAAGGGGTTTTGCCCAGCGATGCTCGCGATTTAGAAACGGCCTCCGTTTTCCAATCCGGACTTCCTAACTGCTAGTTTGCCCCTATGCAGTCTCTGTGGGCCTTGTTCAGTGCACTTTGACTGATGTCCTCGTCATTCATTGCTAGCTACAAATTTCCACTGTCTAGAGGTCCTGCTTGATATCTCTTTGTTCACAAGTTTCTCTTTGAAGTCTGTCATGATTCAAAACAATCATAGAACTCTGATAATCTTTCATGGATCCAATTCTGATCACGACCTTCCCACTGATAAAGCTTTTGGACCACCAAAAGTTGGTTTTCAAGCATCGAATAAGTGAGGATACAACTGTCTCACTTGTCCAATCTCTATCCATTTTTCACTGCTTGGCTTTGAACCCTTGAGCCCCACTCTAAGGTACTCAACGTCTCCCCTACGCGTCATTCTCACATTCCTGTCCAAACCTGTGTCTTCCTGCAATTCATTAAGATATTCAGGTAACAGGTCATCAATAGAAGGCAATTGACTCTGCTCTTCGGGATCCTCAATTAATGAAGGTTCAAATAGTCTCAAGATTTCTGCATTTACAACTGAGTAGATGTGCATGTAAGCTGGTAAATCAAGGTGAAAAGCATTCTCACCAATTTTCTCCAGTATCTTGAAAGGTCCATACCTGATAGGTTTTAGCTTTTTACCTTCACCTTGCATTCTGTCCTTGCTGATATACAACCAAACTTGATCACCAACTTGGAAACCATGCTCCTTCCGATGCTTGTCATGCCTTGCCTTGTACTTGGCTTGGCTCTTTTCCAGTTGCTCTTGTACTGCCTAGTGGATCTTTTGGATTTGTTCATTGAACCTAGTTGCCTTATCCACATCACTGTGTCGCTCAACTATTGTGTCCTTACCAAAGACAAAATCTAAAGGAGAACTTGGTGTGAAACTAAAACAGGTCTCAAAAGGAGATCTTTGTGTAGAAGAATGTTTTGCTCGGTTGAAAGCATGTTGTACATAACAAAAATGTTCATCCCAAAGATTAGGATGTTTATTGCAATATCCTCTAAGCAACTGGATCACTGTCCTATTGACTACTTCTATCTGGCCATCAGTTTGTGGATGGAAAGTTGTGCTTTTCTTCAATTTGGTGTCCATTAGTTCCCACAGACTTGACCAAAACTTTCCCACAAATTGGGTGTCTCGATCAGATACAATGGAAGTGGGTAATCCAAAATGAACCCATACATGTTGAAAGAACAGTTTTGCAGTTTGTTTAGCTGTAATCTGTTTATTACAAGGTATCAAAATACATATTTTGTTGAACCTATCCACAACAACATACAGATAATCATGACCTCTCCTAGCTTTAGGAAATCCTCCAACAAAATCAATGGAAAAACTTTCCCAAGGGTGAGAAGGAACTAGTAATCGAGTGTACAAGCCTAGTTTTTTATTGTTGGCTTTGCTCTTAGCACACATAGTACACCCTCTTACATATCTACAAACTATCTCGTTCATTTTTGGCCAATAACAAAATCTTTGCAGCTGTGCAATTGTTTTACTTACCCCAAAGTGACCTGATATTAGAGAAGCGTGTGCTTCTCGAATTATCTTTGCCCTTTCAGTTTGTGGAATGCATCGCTTCCCACAATGATATAGGAGTTGGTTCTTTACATGATAGTCCAATTTTTCTATTTGTTTGCCTTGACTTAAAGTTGCATATACATCTTTGAAATCTATATCTTGAGCATATTGTTCAATGTAGCTCTCATGTAACACAGAATTATGCTTAAGTATAGTAGATGCATTTATAATGGGTCTAGATAACACATCTACAACTTTATTGTGTATGCCCTTTTTATATCTGATGACTAAATGAAACTGTTGTAGAAAACCCATCCATTTATAGTGCCTTGACTGCTGCAACTTAGTTTGGGAGTGTAGATATTGAAGTGGTTGATGATCAGTATGTATTACTATCTCTTTGCCCATTAAGTAATGTTTCCACTTTTTCACTCTCTGTACTAATGCATACAGTTCTTAGTATTTCTTAGTTTCCTACCTCGACCTCTATTACCCTTAGTATTTCTGTCAGATTCTTCTTGAGGTTTTTGGTCTTTTTGAGCAAGACATAGGGTTTTAGTATTAGAATTGTGTGATGTTTCTTTCTTTCCAAAAGCCTTCTCTCTTTCCACAATTTTCCCTACTAATTTATCAAAATCTAAATCTTTTAGCTGCCCACTCGCTTGGAGAGATTCCAAGTAGTGTGAATAACTAGGGTAAAGAGCTTTTATAAAGGCAATGAGTTGCAGATCAACCTTAACTCCAGTAGATTGAATTTCATGATTGATGGCTTCAATTTTAGAAGAAAGTTTTAGAGGATCATTATCTTTCATTTCCATTTTTAATTAACTTCAACAATAACTAAATTATCTCCAATTCAGAATGTGAATCATAAAGTTCTTTTAGTTTTGTTATGATATCATATGTTGTTTTATTCTGAGCAATGGATCTACTTACCTCTTCTAAGACTGAAGTAGAAATTAAGGCATAGGTCTTTTTATCCTTACTTTTCCAGATTGCTAATTGTTTCTCCTCGTCAGGCTGATCTAATGAATTCCATTATTTTCCTTCATAGATTCCATCCCATAGATCATTAAAAATAAGTGTAATTTTAACCTTACTGAAGCATTCCTAGTAACTTTCCTTTTTGCATGGAAAAATCCCAATTAAAGATACCAAGGAGTTCATCTTTTTTTTTTTTTTTCAGATAATGACAAAATTATTAAAAAAACTGTTATGATTACAAGAACAAAATTCTTTTGGAAAAATTATGTTTCAATGATTACAACATAAATTTTCCTTTTTTTAAAATATTTTTTTTATTAAGTTACAAACTCAATAGCCACCGATCTGTATGGTCCAAGGCACCATATGGTGGTCTTAAAAAAATATTAACAAATTCATTGATTATGTATATAGTGGGTTTCAAAACCTAATGGCTATATATTAAAAAAACTGTTAGAGCATAGTCTCTACCAAGCACGCCTCTACCAACGCTGCTGACTCCACCAATGTTGTTGCGCACACTACCAGGTCACACCTCTACCAACGTTGCTGACAGTTAAGTATTTAGGTCAGCAAGCACATCTTCTTCGCTAGTTTACAACAATGGAGGATCTAGACGTTATGGTTCAATGGAGTTCGATCCAGACTCTAATATCATAGATAAGAAGTCTGGAGAATTCCATTGATTCAAATGTTGTGATCTATATGTTAATTCATTCAATGAAGATTACATTTATTCTTGAAAAAAATAACTGAAACAATTATAACTAGAAATACCTGATTTATAACTAAATCCCTAACTATACAGAAATCCCAAAGGATTACAATAGAATTAGCTATGACGGTCTTGAGGAAGAGGAGAAGCACATATTCTTAGACATTGCTTGTTTCTTTCTACACAAAGATAGAGATACAACAATGAGAATATGGGATGGATCTGGCTGGGAAGGTGGGAAGGAGCATTGGGTTTTCATAATCTACAAAACAGGTGTCTTATGGCGGTGTACGAAGAAAATGAAATAAGAATGCACGAACACCTCAAGGATATGGGGAGAGATTTGGTGGAGAAAGAGCCTCCAAACTATTGGTGTCATATTTGGCGTCCAATTGACAACCTTCTTTGTCAGCACTCACTTGTACGTATTTTGAAGCTTTAGAGCGACACTGAAAATGATGTTCTAATATCAAATTTTGAAATACCGTTATGGTGTCAATTGTCTGTAAATTTTGATTTTTTCATCTAATTTGCATAAATATCGATCAATCGTGTTTTAGGTGAGTGGAGTTATCATTTTTCTAAGTGATGGCCCGGAATGGTCTCCACAATAGTTCAAAAGCCTTGAGGATCTCACAGGCAGGTTGTAGCTTCTTGGGGCTGAAGGTGATTGTGTGGAAAGCATATGGAATGTTGCTCAGCCACCAGAGCTAAAATGGCTCTGGTGGATTAATTGTCCATACTCCTCCATGCCTTCATGGATTTTAATGAAAAATTTAAGACTTTTACAAATAAAGGGGATGGAGTTTGAAACAATCTAGGCAGATGAATACCAGGTAATTATTTGCTTTTGTTTTATTGTCTAAAGTTTTGCAATTTATATCCCAAATATATAAAATGGGTCTAATCATATATATCTACTGCCCTTAATGGTTTATTTCTTATCATAATCATATATTTAGCTCCTATATGACTTATTAGTTTATAGCTAATAAGTTATATAAAAACCAATAATGATTCCTTCCATAGAGTGGAAGGAATGCATATATTGAGTTCTTATATGACTTATAGTTAATTGCTTCCTTCCATAGAGTGGAACGAATGCATATATATTCAGTTCTTATATGACTTATTAGTTAATCATTTCCTTCCATAGAGTGGAATGAATGCATAGAGTGATCAGTTAGATTCGACCCGACCTAAATCAGGTAACAAAATTTGAATGAGGTCACTAAAAAACTCATAAATTTGGGGTGACAAAAAGCTAATATTGTTGTATAAACAAAATATAATTTTTATATTACATATTTAACTAATAAAAGTTAGGATGTTGGATGAGTTTAAATTGGGCAATGGGCATCGCTGCACCCTCCATATGACATTGCTACTTTCCACAACCAGAAAATGGTTTTCATCAGTAGCCCAATTATTTATGCAACTTGACATTGCTATTGCTAGTTGCTAAATTTATTCAAGAACCATTGTTATTGCTAGTTTCTTGAGACACAATGGGAAAATAACGGAACTTTCCAATTTTCGTCACCAACCCAATTATTTTTATGCTAAGAAGTGTACATCCTCTAACTGCATTGTGGTGGTTCAATATTGGTCGGGTTCAATATTCGTCTTTACAGAACCCGCCATATCACAAGACTAATATCAACAAAGCATTAATCCTTATAAGAGGGTTTTGCTTGGATACATTGTAATCTAAGACTATAAATTTTATCAAGAAAATGATTTATCTATGATGTTGAGGAGCATGCTCCTAATTTTATCAACTTTTCTTTAGTACTTGCTTTCATTACTACATTACTATGATGTTGATGAGCATGCTACTCATTTTATCAAATTTTAATTTTATGGTGGCTTTTTGAGGGAGGGTTATTCAATTATGCTTCAGTCTATGAATTTATTTATTTTTGTTTGTTGAGGAAATTCTCAAATTAGTTATTGAGATATTCATCGAATTGCTTTTTAAATAAATGTATTGTGAATGGGGAGAGTGGAAAACATCACTTTTTAAGCTTTTTAAATAAATGTAATTTGAATGTGTAGTGGAAAAGATCACCTTTTAAATAAATTTGTATTGTGAATGGGTAGTGTGGAAAATATCACTTTTTAAATAAATTCGTATTGTGATCAGGCCTGGAATTTGACGTCTTACCAGACGTATTTCATATTTTAAGATGAATTTGACAGTTGCTGTAAATTTTTACCCGTCAAATTTGACGTGTTTCATAAATGAGAAACCGTCATTTTGACATTTAATTTAGGATTTGTCCCATCAAAATTTAGAGTACCCATCTTTAAGTTAAAAACACCAAAGTCAGACTAAGCCCAGTGTAATAATGCAAATGCATACAATACCTCTGGCTCACATGGAAATGGAGCCTGGCACACTTTCATAGATTTGAATCGTATAAAAAATTATCTGGCTATAGTCCTTTCGTAGATTTGAAAATAATGAAGGGAGATCTTGCCTTAGGCAACTAAGAACAACTACATTGTAATCTAGGTGTTACATTCAAGGAACTGATCAACTAGTCTACGTCAAGAATGTGAATTCATCCATCAAACTGTAAGCTAGTATGTGATTGAAAAATACTAAAAATATACATGCATTTTTTGGTGTGTATAACACTCAGAAGGGGTGGTGGGCTTGTTTTTGTTCCTTAGGCTTCCCTCAATCATTCCACACTCCCCATCTTGCTTGATTATGCCATATTCTGTTAGGGTCCCACCCTAACCCCCTTATTTATGTAATGGGATCACGTCATAGTCAAGAGTCAATAAAGCCCATATTAATAATTGTACGTGAAAAGCAGAAACCCTAAGAGTGGTGATCACAGATCCGGAGATACAAGCCTATAGAGAACATACATCGGAACATGCAATAATATGCAAGTTCATGGGACTGTGGCCAAATGAAAGAGCGCTATGTCAGTGGATCAAGTAGCAATGGAAACCCAAAGGTGATGTCAAACTGCACTTAGGAGAAAAAGGTTTTTTCACTGTTGTTTTTATGAATTTAGAGGATAAGGACAGAGTATTTGATGGGGGTCCTTACTTCTTCGCTTCAGCGGGTCTCTACATGAGGCCCTGGAAACCCAACTTCGTGCCAGAAAAAGAGACATTCACACAGGTCCCAGTGTGGATCCGTCTTTTCTCACTTCCAATAGACTACTGGGGCTTGGCGGCATTAAAGCAAATAGGGGATCGACTAGGAACTTTCATCAAAGCCTCAGAAGCAATGATGCAAAGAAAATACACTTCCTGTGCATGAATTTGTGTGGAGATGGATGTATCAGGAGCTTTACACGAAGGATTGTGGCTAGAGTACAGGGATGAAGACTATTTCCAAGCCATTGACTATGAGCAAATCCCCTTCCACTACAGAAAATGTCACGAACATGGCCATTTAGTAAGAGAATGCCCATTAAACAAAACAGGGGAAGAACCTAAGCCAGAGCAAGCAGTAAAGAGTAGGGATGCCTTCATAAAGCCAAAAGCAAGACAAAGGGCTAACAGAAAAAGAATGAACAGAACAGGGGCAGCACAAGGCAACACCAGCAACGCCTTTGGAATCTTAGAGACAGATACAGATTCAGAAGAACAAAATAAGGAATCAAATAATAGTGAAGGGAACAAAGAAAGGACAGGTCATGAAACCAAAGAAAGGGAGGAACATCCCCTCAGAACAGTAGTCCAAATGCAGGAGCCAATAGGAGAGCCAGATGAAGATGCAGATATGCTTACCAGTGATGGTGGTAGTGAGGAGATGGAGCTAAATGAGGTTCTAGAGCAGGAAGGAGTGAACTTACCAGTCATGGCAGAAATCTGGAAAACCCAAGGAATAGAAAATATTCTGGAAGAAGAGATTAGAAAGATCAATAATCTATTCATTGCAAGGCAGAAGGCGGAGTTGGATAGGCAAAATAGGAAGTTAGGCATAGCAAAGGGAACAGGTAGCCATTCAAAGAGCCTTTTATGCAATTCAACCAGCTCGAAACAGAGAAGGAAGAGAGGCCAAAGAACAAACGGTGAAGTATTACAGGAACTGGGTATTTTAATGTTAAACTCTAGCAAGATGAAGGCTCTGAATGCCTTCCCGTCTTACCAATAATCTGTCTAGTTAAAAATGAAAGTTATATCGTGGAATGCAAGAGGGCTTAATAGCCAAGCAAAACAAAGACTTCTAAAGAGAAAATTCCAAAAAGAGAAACCGGATATCATGTTCATACAGGAAACCAAGTGTGCTAACAACAACATGGTGAATATCAGCAAAAGGCTTGGTAAATACGTAGAATTTATGGAAGTCACCAGTCAAGGTTGGGAAGGGGATTTAGTAACGCTTTGGGACTCCCGATTGATAAACATCCTCTCGACAGAAGCTACAAGATCGTTCATAGCCATGGAAACTCAATTGATAGGTAATTCTGAAACTTACTTATGCACAAATGTTTATGGACCTCGAAAACTAGAAGATAAATTCTCTTTTCTCCGCTCTCTTTTAAGTCTAAAGCTTAGATATCCAAACTCGAAAATCATCATGGGGGGAGATTTTAATATGATAACCACTGTTTTGGAGAAGAAAGGAGGGATTAGAAAACTCAATAAGGATGTTGAGGTCTTCGCTGAATTCATTGATTCTGCCAAATTAGTGGACATGCAGCCAAAAAGTGGAACTTTCACTTGGAATAATAGGAGAGGAGGCGAGAAGCAGATAGCCTCTGACTTGGATAGATTTCTTATTTCTGAAAGCATTATACTTGAAGGAATAATAGTGGAATCCGACATCCTTCCTAGTGGAGGATCGGATCATTGGCCAATCTCTTTGGTAGCGGCCATCCAAGGAACCCCCAGAAACAAGCCTTTCAGATTTGAGAAGTTCTGGTTGAATCACCCTAATTTCATTCAACTGGTGGAGAAATGGTGGCACGAACCAATGGACATCAGAGGAACCAGAATGTTTAAACTTCAAAGCAAATTAAGATACATCAAAAACAAAATAAAAGAATGGAATACAACAGAGTTTGGGAACATTTTTAAGGAGAAAACCATCATAGAGGGAAAGTTAGAACAGATTCACAAAGAATGGGCTAATGGGCACAACAATGAGGACTCAGCAGAACAGGAAAAAGTCCTGTTGCAACAGTGGCAAGCACGCTGTCAACAGGAAGAGACCTTATGGAAACAAAAATCCAGGATACAATGGCTAAAGGAGGGGGAACAGAACACCAAGTTCTTCCATAGGTCTGCGCTAGACTACAGAGGGGCAAATAAAATACTCTGTCTCAACAATGAAAAAGGGGAAACTTTACAAAGTCACCAAGAAGTAACAACACTGCTCACAAGGCACTTCAATCATATAGCCCAGGAGCCGCAAGAAGACAGGACGGAAGCTATTGAGGAACTAACTCAGGCTATTCCTAAAATTATTACCAATGAGAAAAACCTAGCTCTTATCAGGGAAATCTCATTGGAGGAGGTGGAAGAAGTAGTTAGAAGTATGCCAAATGACAAGGCACCTGGGCCTGATGGTTTCACCATCAATTTTTATAAAGCCTGCTGGAGCTTTGTTAAGACTGAAATATGGGAAGTAGTAGAAGATTATAGACGCTCCTATTCTATCGTTAAATCGCTAAATTCAGCCTTCCTTGCTCTAATTTCCAAGGTAGAAGAGGCCAACTCCCCAGAGAAATTTAGACCTATAGCCCTATGTAATGTAATATATAAAATCATATCTAAAGTTATAGCCAACGGATTGAAGCCCATTCTTCTTGGCCTCATTTCGAAAGAGCAGTGGGGGTATGTTGAAGGAAGAAAGATTTTGGATAATATTCTTCTAGCCCAGGAAATGGTTCACACTCTTCAGACCAGAAAAATAGCAGGGATGTTGATGCAACTTGATCTTTCTAAATCCTATGATAAGGTCAACTGGAACTACCTTGAGGCCATATTGAACGCTTTTGGCTTTGATAAGCAATGGACTAAATGGATTCTTGCCCTGATTAAATCCACTAAGTTTTCCATCCTTGTCAATGGCTCCCCCTCCGACCCTTTCTCTCCCTCCTGAGGCATCAGGAAAGGAGACCCTCTGTCTCCTTTCCTTTTTGTTATCCTTATGGAAGTTCTGAGAAGACTCATCAGCAAGGAAAAGAATGAGGGAAAAATCAAAGGACTACAACCCCTTCATTCCATACCAGTGACAACGCACCAGCAATTTGTGGATGACACAATGCTGCATGGGACGCCAACTGTGAAAGAAGCCATGGCTTTCAAGAAAATACTAAATCTCTTCAGTAAGGCTTCAGGTATGGAAATCAATCTTTCAAAACCCGCTATTTTTTTCTTCAATACTCATTTAGCCGTTTAGAAGCATCTATCTAGTATTCTAGGCTTTCGAAGAGGTAGCCTACCCTCTAAGTATCTGGGGGCCCCTCTGATGGACAAACCCTGGCAAAAGATACACTGGGAGAAAATCCTGTCCAAAATGAGGAAGAGATGTCAGCACTGGACCCACAGAGCCGTCAATTTTGTTGGAAGATTAGTCCTCACCAAACCATTATTGTAGGTCATTCCGCAGTACCTGCTCTCTATTATCCCTGCCCCTAAAGGAATCCTACAACAGATTAGAGCAATCCAGAGATCCTTTGTCTGGAATGGCAATGCGGAAAAAAAATAAATGGGCGCTTGTTGCCTGGAACAAACTTTGCAAATCGAAAGAATTAGGGGGCTTAAATCTTGTGGATCCCTCCACTATCAACATGACCTATGGAGCCAAGCTCTGGTGGAGATGGTTGAAGGAACCCAATCTTCAATGGGCCAGATACTGGAAGGAAAAATATACCCCAGAGTGCAACATTCAGGAATTAATAAGGCTACAGGAGGTTCCTGAAGGGTCTCCTATATGGAATTTAGCAAGGAGGAATCACGACATTGTGCAGGATCACAGCTTTTGGGAAATCCAAAATGCGGAAATAGCCTTATTCTGGGAAGCTGCTTGTTAGCAATTCCCGAAGCTTGAAAGACGAGAGTTAGCAGGCCTTCAGAGACAGTGCCAAGACAGGGGCAGATACATTGTACATCAATATTGGAATCACAACGGCAGGGACCAGGAATGGAGAGAGTGGTTGATCAACGACACAGAAAGCTCAAATGAGGAAAACAACAATATAAGAAATTTTCTCGATCAACTAAACAAAAGGAAGATAAGAAAAGCTGAAGAAAAAGACTAGCTAAGATGGGGCATGAAAGGGAGTGATAATTTTACGCTCAAGGAAGCCAGGGAGCATCCCGAGAATACAGAGCAAATGGAGGTGATTCAATGGAGTAATAAGGTCTGGGATACTCTGTTTTGGCCTAAGATTAAAACAATCCTAGGGCTCCTGATGCGAAGGAAAACTCTCACTTGGGAGAATCTTCGCAAAAAAGGGTTTAATGGCCCTTCTAGATGCCCCATGTGCAATTCAACTGAAGAAACAATAAACCATCTCTTCAACACTTGTGACAGGGCTTGTCACCTATGGAATTGGGCAAAAAACATAATGCAAAATATAGATAGAACCAGGGACTCCATCCAGGACACCATCAAGAATTGGCAGAGCAGGTACTCAAATAATATAAGAATTAACAACATATGGAAAACCTTGTCGGGATTTATAACCTGGACCATATGGAAGGAACAAAATAGAAGAATCTTTCAGAATGAATTTAGAGACATAGAGCATTCACTAGACACTATAACCCAAAATATAAGACAATTAATTCTGGCTAAGTGCATTGCAGAAACAGATAACTAAGCTTCGGCTAGAGACTTACACATTTTAAAAGCCTTCAAACTGGATAACGACCGAAGTATGGGCACCACGAATTGCCAACAAAATCCAAGCACCACATCAATTGGCTGGAAGCGTCCTCCTGCAGGCTTTCTTAACTTGAATTTCGACGGAGCCTCCAGAGGCAATCCAGGCATGGCGGGCATCAGAGGCATCATAAGGAACTATGCAGGGGAAATCCTTCACATCGACTGTAAAACCTTGGGGGAAGGGACTAATAACGAGATGGAGTTTGCTGCCATGGAACAAGGACTCAGAATTCTCAGAGATACTCAGGGTGGCACCGTGGTGGTTGAGAGAGACTCAGAGTTGGCAATAACAATGGCAAGGAAGCTCTACGGGGGAGCGAAAGCAAGTAAGGTTACTAAACATTGGAGACTTGCCAAGGTTACAGACAACATCGCAGGAATGCTGGGAGAAATGAAAGGTCTGATTTTTCAGGTGGTGCGACGGAAAGCTAATATGGTTGCGGACCACCTGGCAAACTATGGGATCGAGCACCCAAACACTACGTGGGACAGCTGTTGGCAGAATGTAGACTCCCCTGAATTGAAAGAAAAGTGCACCCAGCTCTCCAGGCAAGACCTGTGTGATGACAATTGAGAATGAGGGGGGGGAAGAACATAACCACGTCACACTATGATGAGACATGTTGGAATTGCAGATACCATTAAAGTTTGTTAGGGGAAAGAAGGACACGCGAGTTTGGCGCAATTATGGCGCGAGCAAAGGAAATAGGATATAGGATCACATATGATAAGTAAGGATATGCACCACCGAGGTCAGATCAAGGACGGGGACACTTGGCAGGAACTAGAGCAGGAGAGAAAAGGTGACCGTAAGGGAAAGAATGTGAGCCACTACACAAAAAATTCGACATCATGCAGAAGTTATTATGATAGGACATGCAAGTCACAAAGAGATAGGTGGTCTTAAACCAGTAACATCCTAGGCAACCTCTATTTAACTTCCACCAACGACAAAGGAAAAAGCATTGTTTTATCGTGCAGTAGATCAGAAGCCACCCATTCTTTAGAAAGCCCCCAGAATTACACCGTGAAAGTAGGCACGATAATGGTAGGGGAAGGAAATCGCAACGCTTCTTCAAACAAAGATCTCAAGGTTGCTAGAGAAATGTATGAAACTCATACCTCACAAACGAACAAGCATAAGATCATTGACCTGGAAGCCATGGTCCATGAGGAAGAAAAGAAGCTGTCGGAGTAAGACATAGAAAAGTAAGTGGATTGGCTTCAGGACCCCAGAACTGTTACCACGCGGGCTACCCAGTTTGTCACGACTCAAGCAGAGAGCTGGCGTATGAAATCACTACTTACTCAAGCCTTGAGCATGCAGGACAATTACGATGATCAATTGTGAAGAGTCCAACACATCTCAGAGGCCAAGACGAAGGAACACTTTGCAATCTTAGAGAGCCTGGACTTTAAGGTTAGTGCGCTAGAACAAGAGGTCGATAGCATCTCCAAGAAGCTCACAGTGCTGATCAAACTCCTAAGGCATACTATTGGACAAGATACAAGGCAAGCCGAAAATCAGAAGGATGAACCGGCAGGAGATCATCAAGGCCAGCATCCCAAGCCTGCGCAGGTAGGCATCTCAATGTCTGAACCAGCTCCGGAGACTTCCAGGAATTATGTGGTGCTCAAGATGTAAAGGGGCTGTTTCTACCAAGGCTGGTTTCTTTGTTCTTTCGGCTGGTCCTCTATGTTCCCTTCTGTTATGCTGGTTAGTTGGTCTGTTGCTTCTGTTGTCTGTCTGCTGCCTTATTCAGGTAGATGTTTAAGTGTTTGTCTTTTGTTAAGCTCTATGACAATGCCACCCTGCGTGGTGTGCTTATGATAGTATGGTTAGCCCTTTTGGTCAATTTTGAAGGTAGGCTTGCAGTCTGGCGGCCCTCTGTCTGCAAGTGCAAACTTTTTGTACTATATTTTCCTCTTTTTTAATATAATAAGCTCACTTACAAAAAAAAAAAGATATTAAAAACCTTATCAGTAATATTATACCCTAGGAATATGAACCCTTAGATTAATAAACTAAATTGATTAGTATTAAAAATCGAAGAGATTAATAATATTGGATTAGATTAATAAATCCATTATATTAATATTAAAAACCCAAGGGATTATAAACCCAAATGAATATCATTAGACCTAGGATTAATATTAAGCCCTACAAATATAAGCCCTAAGATCAATATTATAAACCTTAGAATTAATACTATAAACCCAAGATAATAATACTATAAATAGAAGGAATTAATAAACCTAATGGATTATAAACTCCGTGGATAATTTTAAACCCAAAGGATTAACATTATAAACCTAAGGGATTGATAAACCCTAACGATTAACATTAAAAACCCAAGAGAATCATAAACCCAAAGGATTGATAGTAAACCCTAAGTTATTAATATTAAATCGTAGGAACATAAACCCTCATATTGATAAACCCAAAGGATTAATACTATAAATCCAATGAATTAAAAGTTAAGGAAATGATATTAACCCTAAGATTAATATTATAAACCATAGGCTTAATTTTAAAACTTATGAATATAAACCCTATGATTAATATTAGAAGCCTTAGGATCAATATTATAAAACCAATATATATTATAAGATTAATATATGAAACTCAAGGATTATAAACATTAATATTAGTATTATAAATCTAAGGGATAAATATTATATACACGTAGATTAATAGATCTGAGGGATTAATATTATAAACCAAAGGGATTAAACCCTTGGATTTATAATATTACTCCAATAAGATAAATGTCTTTTGCTACTATTTAATATTATAAATATTGAATATTAAAATATTAAATATTTATAATATCAAATCTTAAATATTAAATATATTTTTTTAATTATCAATATTATTAATGAGGTGTTATTAACATTGTATTAATAAAATAAACATTGTATTAAATCCAAGTTTTCTAATGTAACAATGCGACATTGGATAAGTTACAATGACATGTAATAATGCGACAATGATTGTTAGAAACCCAAGGGATTAAACCCTTAGGTCTATTAATCTCATGGATTTATAATATTAATCCAATAAAAATGATTCATTTTGCTAATATTTAATATTATAAATACTTAATATTAAAATATTAAATATTTATAATATTAAATATTAAATAATTTTTTTTAATTATGAGTATTAATGATAATTTTTATTTATAAACTTAATGGATCAATAAATGCAAGGGCCTAATATTAAAAACCGAAGGGAATAACATTAACCCTTAGGATGAATATTAAACCCTAGGAATATAAACCCTAAAATTAATAAAGTGAAGGGATTAATATTGTAACCCCTAGCTTAATCTTAAACCCTAGGAATATAAACCCTACAATTAATATTATGAACCCAAGAAATTTATACTACAAACCTAATGGATTATAAACCCAATGGATTTATATTAAACCCTAGGATTGATATTATAAACCTTATCAATAATATTATACCCTAGGAATATGAACCCTTAGATTAATAAACTAAACTCATTAATAGTAAAAATCAAAGAGATTAATATTATTGGATTAGATTAATAAATCCATTGGATTAATATTAAAAACCGAAGGGATTATAAACCCAAACGAATATCATTAAACCTAGGATTAATATTAAACCCTACGAATATAAGCCATAAGATCAATATTATAAACCTTAGAATTAATACTATAAATCCAATAGATTAATACTATAAATGGAAGGAATTAATAAACCTAAGGGATTAATATCATAAACTCAATGGATTCTAAACTCCAGAGATAATTTTAAACCCAATGGAACAACATTATAAACCTAAGGGATTAATAAACCTAAAGGATTAATAGTAAATCCTAAGTTATTAATATTAAATCGTAGGAACATAAACCCCCATATTAATAAACCCAAAGGATTAATACTATAAACCCAAAGAATTAAAAGTTAAGGAATTGATATTAACCCCTAATATTAATATTATAAACCATAGACTTAATTTTAAAAATTATGAATATAAACCCTATGATTAATATTAGAAACCTTACGATCAATATTATAAAACCAAGATATATTATAAGTTTAATATATGAAACTCAAGGATTATAAACCCTAATATTAGTATTATAAATCTAAGGGATTAATATTATAAACCAAAAGGATTAAACCCTTGGATTTATAATATTAATCCAATAAGATAGATGTCTTTTGCTAATATTTAATATTATAAATATTCAATATTAAAATATTAAAGATTTATAATATCAAATATTAAATATATATATTTTTAATTATGAATGTTATTAATAAGGTGTTATTAACATTAATCTTTAAATGTTATTAATAATTTTAATATTCTTATTGTGTTAATAAAACTAATATTTTTTTTTAATGATTATGATTAATAATGTTATTAACAAATTTTTAAACATTGTTAATATTCTATTAATGATGTAATTAATAATTTTATTATTAATAATATTATTAATAATATGGTTTATAATATTAATTTAAATGTTATTGCTATTATTAATCACATTTTTTATTTACATATATTTTTAAGAAATAATATTTATTGATTATATGTATTATAAGTTTTTAATAAATTATTTATAAACTAATTTCAAAATTTCCAATAAACCATTTATAAAAGTGAAAATTCAAATTCAAATTGATGAATTAATTAATTATTTTAAATATAAATCCATGTATGGCCTATCTTTATGTTGTATTAAATTTATAATTTATTAATTTTATATTATAGAAAATGGTTGCTATTGTTTTGCAATATTTTAATATGTGGGTTATACATTTCCATTCAACTTGCTTTATTTGACATTTTTTCATTACAACTATTAATGGCAAAAATATGCCTATGACCTATAATTTTGTGTGCTAATAATTAATATTATTTTATAAAATTAATTAAGAAGTCAATTCAAATGAATTAATTATTTTTTTATTTTAAATATAAATTAACTTATGCTTTATTAATTTTATATTGTCTTTATATTATGATTTATTAATTTTTAATATTCTTTATATTATATTAATATTCTACTATAAAATTGTTAGCATTTTTGTAAATGTAATATCGAGGTTTTATAGTTATATCTAATCATTTGATATATTTGTTCCACCATTGATGCTAATTACTAAGTACAATGCAATGCTAATTTTAAATAACAAAGATCATTTATTTTTTACAAAGGCTAAGTTTATATCCAATCATTTGACATATTTTCTTTACAATCATTAATGACAGCTTAATTATGTTCAGATTTGTGGTGCAGGTCAGATTCACATTTAGCAAGAAGCAACATTGTCTATCAACATTCTATGATTATGTTCATTAGTCTTTGGCTCTATATTTATTTATTAATTCTACATCAACATTCTATGATTATGTTTAGTAGTCTTTGGCTTTATATTTATTTATTAATTCTACTTTGGATTTTCAAAGATAATAAAAGCATAAAGAAAAGGTGCTTTATTTTCTCACATAACAATACAATATATTAAATTTTATATCTAGTTGATTATCACCAATTGTGGAAGAACCAATAATTTTGTAAACTGTTCTGGACAAACGGTTTTTGGTTATTGGCTAGCTAAATAGGACGTTTATGAGTGTAATGTTGTTTCTTTTACAAAATAAAATTAGTCATTTTTTTTCTGGTAAAAAAATATAGATCTATGATAATTGTAAATAAAATTTTAATATGGTTCAAGTATATTTATTTTGCATGAGATGAGTGACAAATAAACAGGGCATCCTGTTATACATTATTCATATTCAAAATAATTTTGGCTAGAAGAAATATAAATGTTAAAAATAAATGGATGTTGGTTGGGACATACTGTTTATGAATTATGATTGCCTACACTTGAGTGTGAGCGGTGTGAGTCATTTGAGTTATAAGAATTAAATGTTATTTTAGTTTTTTGACAGTTCGAGAATGTGAGATGGTCAGTTATGACTTATTCTTATATGCTTATGGGAGATTTTGGAAGCTAAAGGTTCAAAAGAACCTAGAGTTCTTAAAACCCTATAAATAAATATTTTAAAAATTTAATAAATATTTTAAAGTTTTAAAACCCTATAAATAAATATTTTAAAAATTTAATAAATATTTTAAAGTTTTGGGATGCTTTGACATGGAAACCAAGGTTTTCAAAACTATGTGTAGCTGGAGATATAAATTATTTGTCCAATAATAAGTAGATAAAAGGTCCGTCCGAGCTTTGGTGGGGATGGGTTGGTGTTACAATGGGTATTGTTGTCTTACCTATATTTCATAAGTATACCCCAACTTAGAGAGACTGTTTGATACCAAAGCATCATCTAGACTGTTTGATACCAAAGCATCATCTATAAATATATACAACATTCCACTAAATTCTGTTCATAGTTCTCCAAAAAAAATAGTCAGTAGTTGGAAAAGGATTCCAGGAAAAAAAAATTGCAATACTTGTTTCTTTTACAGCCGTTATTCCACTTGTTCACATAAAAATATTTTGAACATCATTTATGAACTGAAATCGATAGCAACTCATAAACTTACATACTAAAATCTCCAATCACTTATATAACATGTTTCACCCCATAGGAGGGGTCTGCACAAAGCTATTTTGAAGCAAACGCCATCGTAAGGTTCTATTCTCAGCACCACAGTTCACCACAGAACATATTGAGGCCAAGAGCACGGCATATATGAAACAACCATATCGAAAATCCATGGTTTCCTACTGAGGAAGGGAGGAACGAATAATGGCAATGGTACACTGTAGTAAGGAGAATAGAAATTTATAAGCTCTGCGCAGCAATCATCTGTATGGACACAAAACAAAACCAAACAATCCAGATCAAGACTTTAGCGATGTGATTCCCAAAATTATGAAACGAGAATAGAGATTTATAGCCACAAGATGCCTCTTGTATTTGGTTAGAACTTTAACCTTGTAAGCTTTATGTACGGGGAACAATTTCTCTTGAGAATGTGAGCTGGCAAAAGTTTAAATTTTTCCTGGACATGAGTTGGAAACGTTACAAAGGATGTGAACTGAAATAGTTTAAGGTTTAAGTGACGGGAGTTGGAAACCTTACAAAGGTTTACCTGCAAGAGTTGGAAATGTTACAATATAATTGCTTAATTATAAACTACAATTGATATGTGTTCAGAGTATATGTTTAAGAATATGAAGAGGTATAAGATGTATATTTCAATTTTTAATGAACTTTTTAATGAACATATTTGGTTATCAACAAGAGGTACTTTAAGGCACTGTAAAATTTAATCATGCTTTGTAAAAAATTAATTTAAATATGATAATTAATGTGATTTACACATGCAAAAAAGTTAATGTTGTGAATTTAATTTATTGATTTAGTGATTACTACAAAAATCAGCATCTAAAAAAGATTAAATTACAAGAATATATCAGCATCTAAAAAAGGATTAAGTTAATGTTGTGAATTTAATTTATTAATTTAGTGACTACTACAAAAATATATCAGCATCTAAAAAAGGATTAAATTGCCGATTCAGATAAGGAGACACCTATCGGGGTAATTATCATAAGTAGATAATATATTATGTATTTATATAAATATATAATATAGGATTAATAATATGAATAATGCTATATTATATATATATATATAATATGTTATAATAATATAGTGAATAATAATTTATATACATATATCATTCAGTAATGAATTCTGGGTCTTGGAAATGAAAGAAGGCTGGGCGTGAGGTTAAAGTTCGAAACAGAACTCGGGAAAATAAATCACAATCACTGATCATCTATTATTGGCACAATCACTGATTTATATAAACTAGCAATCACTTATTTATATAAACTAGCATGATTTGGAGAAAAGGGTTTAAATGATGTAAAAATTACACGAATCACACCGCTTAGCATGCATACATACCCACTCCATTCTTTTCAATTCTGCCCATTCCCTGTCGATAATGGATCATTTTCGCGCACATTTGCCTCGACCATCTGTACAGAGAATAAATTAATTTTGCCCAACGAAAAAACCAAAACAATGGCATTTTGTGTTATGAATAAAAACTTACACATTTACCCTCCCGTGTCTATAACGTTCTTTCTTCAAAGGGCCATGGCACGATGGTGTTAAGAAGAAAAACATGCAACCAGCAAAAACTTTCACACGTTCAGAATTCAAAACGCGCAGCGTGGTGTGGAGAGGGTAATGGAATTTAGGATTAGGGTTTTGATGGAGGATGGATGGGGTAATGGAATTTAGGTTTGGGGTTTTAATGGAAGAGGTTACACATTTATCACGACACTTTGCGTGTGAATCACGCTGGACACCACGAGCCACATTGCATGCGGACAGCAACACACTTTGTTTGCTTGCACGTACATCCTGCAGGTTTAAGTATAATGATCCATTCACAGCTGCAGGTTTGACCGCGGAACCGGCCACTGATAACCAACCGTTGCCACGGTTTTGCCACAAGTAGGGGTTTAATTACACCGCGAGTCTTATAAGCTTGATATGGCCTGACATAACGCTGGGCTACTTTAATTACACCGCGAGTCTTATAAGCTTGATATGGCCTGACATAACGCTGGGCTACTATTATAGTATAGAAACCATAGTTTTATAGTATAGAAACCATAAAAGTTTTTCCTTCTCTGATAGAAGGAGAGGGTAATGTAGTTTGGGGTTGGGGTTTTGATGGAAGAGGTTACACATTTATCACGGCACTTTGCGTGTGAATCACGCTGGACACCACGAGCCCCTTTGCATGCGAACAGCAACACACTTTGTTTGCTTGCACGTACATTGTGCAGGTTTAAGTATAATAGCTGTGAATATTAAAAGCCGTGTAAAAAATGGGGCCTGCTGCAGGTTTGACCGCTGAACCGACCACTGATAACTAACGGTTGCCACGGTTTTGCCACCTGTGGGGGTTTCATTACACCGCGAGTCTTCTAAGTTTGATATGGCCTGACATAAGGCTGGGCTACTTTTATCGTATAGAAACCATAACACTGCTCGGCGTTTGAAGTAGTTCTATGCATTACCGATGTTTAATGATTGTGATGAGTTTCGCGTTCCGTTTAGATGTACTGATATGCGTGCCGACATTGTACTGCTATTTATCGGTACATTCTTATTCTGTGGAGTTGTTTGGAAAGTTATGGAAATTCAGTTTATATTTAGAGAAATTTTGGCAAAGGAAATCTAAATTATAATTGTTAAGTTTTTAATAGTGCTGAATCCATTTCCACTATTAAAAATATGATTCAAAGACTATTTTTATAAGATTTTTTGAATTTTTTTTGGTTGGATTCGAATCAATCTTAACCATTCATATAATTTATCCGCCTAATTTGACTACTCCGTATGTATTCCCGCACACATTTCACATTTCTCTTTCCCGGCTGCGCTTTATTTTTGGTTGGAATAATGAGTATAGTGTCCTCTCTCAACCATATCTGAGCTTTTGCAAAACTACGTCAGAGAAGGCGGAGAAATAACCGAAAATAATAGTAATTTACATCAATCGAAACATGGGTGCCAAAATCTCAGATATTAATAAATCGTCAAAAGATGATGATATTAGTACTTAAGTTTAATTATTGAAATTCGAAAAGTATGAACCAGTCTTATATAGAGTTATATAGTAATTAGACTTGTTTAATTTAAATATAATTAAATTAGAATGAAAAAATATATATAGGACATACAATTTTTGATTAATAAAATTATAATTAAAATAGCAAAATAATTTGTGAAATTTTTTGTCATTATGATGAAAAGTAGTTAATAATAACTTGAGCTATATAGATATTATTAAGATGACCCACAAACATGTGAATTTGAGAGTCTAAATTAAATCTATAAAGTGGAAATAGATAACAATAAGCCATGGCTTGATTTTTGCTTTTATTTTTGTCAATGCTTAAATGTAAGATACATTTAGCATATGGTTTTAAAAAAATTTAACTTTTCTTATTTACAAAACAATAAATAGAAATTAAAATGATTAGTAATAATAATAAAAAGTTAAAATATAAAAGTTTTCAGTAAAAATATTTTTGTTTGGAAATATTGTATATATAAAATGCCTTTTAATTTAAGTATAGCTAAATTAAACATTTAACATTGCTAACTTTTTTTATTTAAAAGACAATAAATAGAAATAAAAATGACTAGTAATAACAATAAAAAGTTAAAATATAATACTTTTGAGTAAAAATGTTTTTGTTTGGAAATATTGTATATATAAAAAGCCGCTTAATTTAAATATAGTTAAATTAAACATTTAACATTGCAATTTGATAAGTGGATGATAGCATTTTGAACATTAGATAAATATAAAATAAAATATATATATTTTTAAAACTTATATATTTAGATTTAATTTAAAATAATTAGATTTAAAAATAATGATTTTAATGGTTAAATTTGAAAAAAAATATTAAAAAATTATCATAAAGTACTTTAATCATATAATACATCTTCACTAAAATATTATCATTAATCTGACCAAATCTACTCATAACTCGAATAAGTTCATATAAATATAAAACACGTTTAATTTCAACATTAAAAATGATGAATTATCTTAAACTCATAATTAACAATATGTTATAACTTATCAAAAATATATTATAAAATTAAAATTTTAATATTAATAAAAATAAAATCATATATTATAAAATTATCATAACTTGAACAAATTCATACAAATACCAAACATTCTTAATTTCAAGATTAAAAATAATGAATTATCTTTAACTCATAAATATGTTATAGCTTATAAAAAATATTTTAAAATTAAAGTATTAATAAACATAAACATAAAATCATTTATTATAAAATTAGTATATATTGATTTATAAACCCATAGCTTTAAAATATGATGATGATGGTGGTGGTTAACCTCTACTCTGACCACATTTTGGTCTATGGGACTTAAAAAAATGAATTATTTAGTTTGATTTAAGATTTTATTCCTATGCTCAAAAAGCTTAGAGAGAAGCCTCCTGATCTCACTATAATTTTGACAACATAAAAGGCTACGAAGGTCGGTATTGCAACAAAGATTTTTAAACTGAGATCTAATGTGGTTGTACGCGGGGCACTCTAAGAGGAAGTGATTTTCATCCTCGATGTTTGTATTCTCCGAGAGATGGTGTTTTAGGAACTACCCAACGATTCGTTTCACTATGGAGCTCATGAGAGTTCGTTCTAATCTTGGCTATATTAATTTTCTTCTTTCAGCTAGTTAAAACAGAGAAATACTTTTGATCTTCTAGGGTGGGGTTGAGGACCTCCTTATAGTATCTTAGTTTTCTTTTAGATGCTAAATCTTTCTCACACCACATTTTTTCTTTGAAATTAGAAGTAACAATATTTTTAATGTTATTAATGTTTTGCAATGCAACATTCTCGTCGATCTCCCAATGGTTAACCAAGCCCTCGTTTCTTTATACCAACCTCATTTGAGCCTTAGGTGGTTTTTGGCTAGAATTTAAAGCTAGCTTAGGAATTTTATGGTCTCCTATGTTATTGAGTTTGTGCTTGTACAATAGAAGCCTAGTCATAGCTAGGCTCTCGATAGGGGAAAGACCCACTTCTATAAGGAGAATAGGATAGGGTGTGTTGCTTTTAATTTTGAAATCTCAATCTTTCTCCATGATTCTCTAGAGATGCTACAAACCCAAACCTCACATCCATATAAGATAACTAGAGTGACTAAAGTTTCAAAGAGGAACTTCTTTCTATCCCACATTATGAGGTTTGTCGTTTTACAATTATTCTCAAGACCAAAATAAGCTTTCCATCCCCCATTAATCATTTTCTCAATACTATAGTTCCAGTTGAACTTGTGATGAATATCAATTCCTAAGTACTTATAGGAAGACACTTCCTCCAAGATAAATTGTCATACATAAAATTAGCGTAAGCGTCTTTCTTGGATTTGATAATCATAACTTTTGTTTTATTATTAATATTATTATTATTATTAAAAATAAATGTGAAATCACAAAAAAAATACTAACGAGTTAGTAACATAGCAAATAAGTTAGCACCAAATATACTCTACTTCATCTCTGACTTGTTTCTTGAAAATATCTTCCTATCGTGTATAATAGAAAGAACAATTGTCTTCTTGAAAATATCATCCCATCGTGTATAATAGAAAGAACAATTGTCATCTTTGAACTGTGTCATCTTGGAAATAAGAAATCTACATTCAAGATTAGATTGTGTAAAGGGTTCCAATCATTTGGATTGTATTTTCGAAACATGCGGAGTGATATTTGTTCCAATCATTTGGATTGTATTTTCGAAACATGCGGAGTGATATTTGTAACTTAAAATGGATTACTATTTAATTGTATATTCTAAATTAAATATTTGAATGGAATTTTAAATTATTATGTTGTCAAATTTTTGAAAATATGTCAAGGCTATTAATCAATTGTAATTTCAATATGTATTGATAACGGATGGCATACCATTCATTAAAAAATCCATATAAGATAGGGTATTTTTTTTTTTTTTTAAAATGAATCTCATGGTTAGGGGACTACATTACAATAATTCTCTGTTTATGAATAAAATTAAAATTTTAATATTAATAAACATAAAATCATTTCACAAGATATTGATAGATATTGTATTCCATACGTAGAATAAAAATAAAATATTAATATTAATAAACATGAAATTATTTGATATGAAATTGGTATATATTGTATTTTATATGATTATGTAAAATGTAAAATATTTTTTCTTTTAAAATATATTTACAAAATATAATTAATTTGACCTCTCAAGAAGGGATGACAAGATATAGCATTTAAAAAAGGGATATGGTATTTAAAAGAAATGTTTAGTAAATGCATATTTTCGTAATTAATTGAATCTTCTCTTCAATTTAGGAGCCATCACCAATACTTTTGATAAGTATGAATATTAGCAATAATTTTAGTTCTCAGAGAGAAACCACTATAAGGAGCTTTTGATAAGTATGAAGATTATATGAAGATTAGCAATAGTTTCAATTGTAAGAGAGAAAATAATGTAAGGAGGTTGTAGGAGGAATTGCTTGCATAAAAGTTTTTGCAGAAGTTTTCAAGATACAACTACTTTGGAGAACCAACTTCAACTAAATATGAGTGTGCCTAAGGTATGTTCCTTTCTTGGGTGATGGTTTTTTTAAAGCTCTTTGTAATGTTGTAGTGTTCAAGGTCTTGCAGTAGTGAGCAATGTCATAACTAATTAACAATTTTATGATATTGATTTTTTAAAGTTTTGATTAAAAAATTATGAAGGGAGGAAAAAGCCTTGTTCGTAGGAGTTTTCAAGATACAATGACTTTAGAGAATTGGCTGCAACTATATATTAGTGTGCTTAAGTCATGTTTCTTTCAAGGGTGGTGTTTTTTAAAGCCCTTTGTAATGTTGTAGAGATCAAAATTTCTTGAGTTTAGGATAGCCATCCATCCCTAAATTATTTAGGGACTATAGATTAAATTGCAGTATTCAAAGTCTTGAAGTAGTAAGTAGTTATCTAAGTCATGCATGATTAACATTTTTATAAATATTATTTTAATTTTTATTTGTTGGACACTTAATCCTCTATGGGTTGGAGTGGAATGCGAACAACCACCGGAGTCTACGAGACCACTTGGAATATGAACTCAAGGGTCACACCAAAGTACTATATATATGTATCATTGTGAATAAGATATGCAACTCAATGTTTATCATTCATATTCTGCCTCCGCCATGTATGTGTTTAACATGGTATCAGAGCAGGTACATTCATAATCTGCTCAATCTTTTGTCAACCACTCTTTTTATGGCCTCTGTAAACCTGCGCATCTCTATGTCTCTAGCTATTTGTCTAAGGTTTCAAGGTTTTCTCATGTGTATTTTTCCCACATTGGTGTTATGCTGCAATGTCATGAAAATTGATGCAGAGATTAGAATTTTAAATGTAAGATCATTGAATTTTATGCATTTCGATGGTAAATTTATGGGATTCATTCGGCAACATAGGATTGGACGGTGGATACCTATTTTCTGATTTTGATATGGACAATTTGGAAGGGTATTTTTAATTGGAACATTGTAGAACAACGGCAAGTGAAGTCACTTCATAGGGCGAAGTGCTAATTATGTCTCTTGGACTGGTGAGAGAGTGTTTTTAGGGCACTGTTGTTGGACAAAATTGCACTAGTTAAAGAGTTTATGTCAAACCTCATGTATCTAAACATAGAAAATAGGGTGGAATTGCAAGAAAATTTTAAGTTTTTAAATGGATCAAATTGACAATGTATTAGAGTTATTGAAAACTCTAATCATGTCTAGTGTTGAAAACACCATTAAAATTAGTAAGGACATTATTTATGATATTCAAATTTGTCTTCAATGTGCACAAGAAAAGATTTATTTTTTGCATCTTCAATCTCAATTGCAGCAGGAAGAATTACAGTAGTGGAGTCATCATTCTGAACCTGTTTTTGTTTAGAACATTAAAACAAACTCCCATAAACAACAAATCAATAATGTTATAGTTGATTCAGATCCAGTGTCGAATGAAGCATCAGAGTTACATGCAAAAGCAAAAAGTCATCCAACGCTTCCCAAGCCAATCATCAAACCTTGGGAAGAGGTTGTCCATAACAATCACAGAATTGGTCTTGGATATGAAAATGATGTGTCCTTTCATATTTTAGATTACTCAAAGCCCATCTAGTTTCAAAGTGTTGGATTTCTTCATGACAACTCACCTTCAGCTATTTCAAATTCTGATCCTCTTCCACAACAGCCAAAATTTGTTAAATGCCAACATTGTGACTGAGTTGGCCATATGAAATATCATTGTTTTGATATTCATCCATGTGAAAATTGTCATAAAACCACTCATTCTTCAAACATATGCTTAAAAAACAAGCCTCCTTGAAGAGAAAATATTCATCTTGTATGGATTGCTTCTTAGCAATGGGCTTCAACATCCAAGAAGATATTTCAACCATATGTCAGAATTTCTTCTATTATATTAAAAGGTATTGCAGTTGAATTTTCTCCATCATCTCACCTTGTATCTGATAGTGGGGGAAGTGATGGTCATCTAAAAGCTTCAAAGCCACATCAAGCGAGCCTGAGCCATAACCTTCCATACTAGATTCAGAGTTGTAGCTAGTGACAAAGATACCCTTGAGCATGCCTTCGGTTGGTGATCAACCTTAAACCATCACAGGTTGAGACCTCCCTTTTCGGGTTGAGTTTCTCCCTTTTTATATGGGGTGAGACCTCCCTTTCAAGGTTGAAGGTTTCCTTCTTTAAAACATGAGGGGAACTTCCTCTAGCAGAGTTCCAAATTTGGAAGAGTTCCAGGAACTGCACTAAGCGTTCCAATGTCGGTGGTCATCCTTAAACCACCCCCCTTATACCAACATTTCAGAGAGCACATTCAACCTAGTACGAACATGCATATTTTTCCACATTTTGTATTACAACTCATACATACCTGTTCAGATTAAAGGGGGGAATGTTGGACACCTAATCCTCTATGGGTTGGTGTGGAATGTGAACAACCACTGGAGTCCAAGAGACCACTTGGAATATGAATCATAGTCACACCAATGTACTATATATATGTATCATTGTGAATAATAGATGCAAATCAAAGAATATCATTCATATTCTTCCTCCACCATCTATGTGTTTAACATTTTTAATGTTCTGATAACTTTTTTACAAATCCAAAAAAGTCATTATACATTACATATTTTGGTAATTTTTAAAAAATTCACCTCAGATTTTCATAGGGTTAGCAAATTGTCATAATATTCTCTTGAAATCTCTAATTTTTTAAAGATTTTTTTTGTTCACATATTGGAATTATGATTTTTCCATTTTTTGGTAATCTTTTATCTATACAATTTCTCGAAAAATTTACTCAAAAATTACAAAAATCTCATTTAAATTCATTTCCCCTAATGTAATATGGTGACACTGAAAATGTATCTTTTAGCAGTTATAAAAATAAAATTAAAAATCAATTATTGGAAAAGGTTATATAAAAATCAAATTCTCTCAAAGATCGAATCTCTAAAAGAATAATATAAAAAAAATCTGAATTAATGCGTACAAGTTCAACGTGTGGTATATTAATTTCCCAAAAAATACACCATGGATCTCTTGGGAGGGAAGGTTTGAGCATGGATTATATCCAACCCTATTGAGGCAAATTTAATAAGGTAGTAGTTAAAAAAAAAAAAAAAAAACTTTTATATAAAAACCAAATTCTTTCAAAATTTTTAAAAATAAATAATATAAAAAAATCCTAGTTAACAATAATTTCAGTTGTAAGAGAGAAAATAGTGTAAGGAGCTTGTAGGAGAAATTGCTCGCATAAAAGTTTTCGCATAAGTTTTCAAGATACAACTACTTTGGAGAACCAATTGCAACTAAATATGAGTGTGACTAAGGTATGTTCCTTTTTTGGGTGATGTTTTTTAAAGCTCTTTGTAATGTTGCAGTGTTCAAGGTCTTGCCATAGTGAGTAATGTCATAACTAATTAACAATTTTATGATATTGTTTTTTTTAAGTTTTGATAATTTTTTTATGGAAGGAGGAAAAAGCCTTCTTCACAGGAGTTTTCAACATACAACGAATTTGGAGAATCGACTGCAACTATATATCAGTGTGTTTAAGGTATGTTTCTTTCCATGGTGATGTTTTTTAAAGTTCTTTGTAATGTTGCAGAGGTCGAATTTCTTGAGTTTAGGATAGCCATCCATCCTTAAATTATTTAGGGACTATAGATTAAATTGAAGTCTTTAAAGTCTTGAAGTAGTTAGTAGTTATCTAAGTCACGGATGATTAACATTTTTATAAATATTATTTTAATTTTTTTTTGTTGGACACCTAATCATCTATGGGTTGGTGTGGAATGTGAATAGCCACCGGAGTCCAAGAGACCACTTGGAATATAAATCCAAGGGTCACACCAATGTACTATATGTGTGTGTGTGTGTATCATTGTGAATAAGATACGCAACTCAATGTTTATCATTCATATTTTGCGTCCGTTATGTATGTGTTTAACATGGTATCAGAGTAGATACATTCATAATCTACTCAATCTTTTGTGAGCCACTTATTTTTATGGCCTGTGTAAACCTGTGCATCTCTCTGTCTCTAGCTATTTGTGTAAGGTTTCAAGGTTTTCTCACGCGTATTTTTCCCACATTGGTGTTATACTGCAATGTCGTGAAAATTGATGCAAAGACTAGAATATTAAATGTAATATCATTGAATTTTATGCATTTCGATGGTAAATTTATGGGATTCATTCGGCAACATAGGATTGGACGGTGGATACCTATTTTTTGATTTTGAGATGGACAGTTTGGAAGGGTATTTTTAATTGGAACGTTGTAGAATCTGCCTTCTTTTTGCATTTGGGTAGTGATTGAGGCATAAAGGTTGATGTTCTAGCCGCTTCCAAGAAATGCTCTTCAGAACCCTAACACTCTTTCTTCAGTGTCAGTCTTTCTTGCATTGCATTTATTTAATTATTATAGTTTTGGTTCATACTTGAATAGTCTCCTGGTGGTTGTTTCTTTGTTAGTGAGTCAAGCCTTATCTTGGCAACCTCCAAAACGCCTCTCAACTGTCCTATAGCTAATTCTTAGACTGGTGATGTCTAGATAATAATAGAAATGGTAAATAGTACAGGATCCAAATAATCTACACACAACGTTGCCTCCATTCAATGATTCCCTCAGAACTGCATTTGAGCATTTTACCTACAGACCTAAGGCATTTGGCTACAACTCTACCATTCTTCTTCAACCACTCAGACCTATCTGACTTGTCTGCCAAGTAACCTAGCCCTGGTATAAGCACACATAATGCACAGTAATATGTTCATTTAGTGTCTTCCATGCATGCACTTCATAAGAAATCTGCATTATCGCCACTACCACCTTCCGGGTTGCAGAAACATCAGCAGCAAGCCTCATCTTCTTCTCTATATTTGAAAGAGATTCTATTACAGCATCCACTTTTCCTTCCTAGAGGGCTACTTTCCTCTGCGTGACAATTTCACAGTCAATAGAGTCTAGATTCATGTTGTTTATGTCCCATCCGCCAAAGATGATGCCATTAGGATCCACCATTGGAGGAAAGCTCTTGAAAGGAGCATGAATCTCATCACCATTAAAGGATCTGAATCTACAAGTTGAAGCTTGTGTGAGGGAACCAAAATAATTTTCCTGCTATACTTTATCCTTAGTCACCCACAAGGTTCCTTCTCTGTTTTCAATCACACCCTTGGTGAGACTGGATAATAGCTTTAATTATTCCCAAGAATCGAGCATGGAACATGGAAAGAATATGGAAAGCCTCATGCCTAAATTAGTCCCTGCCTTAGTCTAGACTATAACATCTCTATCCTCTTGTCAATTCATTCCTTTCGAAGTGGATGCTCATAATTCCTTCTTCTTTCCAGAAATCCTCCTTTTGGGCGTTTCTCTACCATCTACTTAGCTCAGTAGAGATTCTTAGCATCAAAGGCTTACACAGTACATAAACACTTTCACATTCGCTTTTCTGTCCTTTCCAATCCTCATTCTACATTCAAAATCATTCTTGTTGACTCTTCATCTTCTATGTGTACGCTTGTCATCCAAGAATACAAGTGTGTACACTAGTTGTGAATGTGTTGAACATTCCTGTGAAATTCATTGAAACAGTGCATTAAATCTCTAATAATACGCACTGTGTGTGCTTGGTGGACTTTCTTGGTACGAAGAAACATTTCGATGCATTCCCTTCTATTATTACATTAAATGGAGTAGTGAATGGTTCAAACATTTGTGGCTCATTGATTTTGTTGTCTCCAGCAATTGTGCCGGATTCGAACTACACTCAGTGGTTGTTGGAAATGTTGGCTGCTATGAAATTATTTCAGGTGGATGGTCGATGAAAGCACTGGTAACTGACCGATAATTTGCATCCTCTCATTGTGTGGGATCACTCATTCCTGAGTTCCATAGATTCACATGACAAATGGCGTCAAATGAATTGTTTCGACGTCGTGCTAGAATATTCTACAACAAATAAACATATACAGTGGAAATTTATGCTCAAGAATCAATCTGATTTATTTATGTCATAGAATTTCTTGTAGAAAATGGTGTTTTTTTAGTTGAACAGATAAATTCATGGCGTTGTTGTAGATCTAGTGAAAGCCTCAAGGCATTTGTATATTCTGAAAATGGCAAGTGAAGTCACTTCATAGGGTGAAGTGCTAATTATGTCTCTTGGACTGGTGAGAGAGTGATTTTAGGGCGCTAATGTTGGACAAAATTGCACTAGTTAAAGAGTTTATGTCAAGCCTCCTATATCTGAACATAGAAAATATGGTGGAATTATAAGAAAATTTTAAGTTTTTAAATGGATCAAATTGACAATGTATTAGAGTTATTGAAAACTCTAATCATGTCTACTGTTGAAAACACCGTTGAAATCAGTAAGGACACTATTTCTAATATTCAAATTTCTCTTAAACGTGCACAAGAAAAGATTGATTTTTTGCAGCTTGAATCTCAATTGCAGCAAGAAGAATTACAGTAGTGGAGTCATCATTCTGAACCTGTTTCTGTTCAGAACATTGAAACAGACTCCCATAAACAACAAGTCAATAACATTACCATTGATTCATATCCAGTGCCCAATGAAGTAGAAGAGTTACATGCAGAAGCAGAAAGCCATCCAACACTTCCCAATCCAATCATCAAACCTTGGGAAGAGGTTGGCCATAACAAGCACAAAACTGGTCTTGGATATGACAAGGATGTGTCCTTTCATATTCCAGATTACTCAAAGCCCATCTAGTTTCAGAGTGTTGGATTTCTTCATGACAACTCACCTTCAGTTGTTTCAGATCCTAGTCCTCTTCCACAACAACCAAAAGTTGTTAAATTCCAACACTGTGACCGAGTTGGCCATATGAAAGATCATTGTTTTGATCTTCATCCATGTGAGCACTGTCATAAAACCACTCATTCTTCAAACATATGCTTCAAAAACAAGCCTCCTGCAAGAACAAAGATTCAACTTGGATGGATCGCTTCTTAGAAACGTGCTTCAACAACGAAGAAGATATTTCAGTAATATGTCAGAATTTCTTCTAGAATATTACAAGGTCTTATAGTTTAGTTTTCTCCATTGTCTTACCTCGTATCTGACAGGGTGGGTAAGGGGAGGGTAATGGTCATATACAAGTTTCAAAGCCACATCAAGCGAGCCTGTGCCACAACCTTCCATACCAGATTTAGAGTTGTAGCCAGAGACAAAGATGCCCTTGAGCACGCCTTCAGTTGGTGATCAAACTTAAACCATCTATGCGGGGTTGAGACATCTATTCAAAGAATTGGGGACACTTCTTCTAACAGAAGACTTCAACTTCTTGCCACTTTTGGAAGAGTTCAAGGAATTTCTTTAAGCATTCAAGAGTTGGTGGTCATCCTTAAACCATCACAGGTTGAGACCTCCCTTTTCAGGTTGAGGTTCTCCCTTTTTATGCAGGGTGAGACCTCCCTTTGAAGGTTGAAGGTTTCTTTCTTTAAAACATGAGGAGCACTTCCTCTAGCAGAGTTCCAGGAACTACACTAAACATTCCAATGTTGGTGGTCATCCTTAAACAACCCCCCTTATACCAGCATTTCAAAGGGCACATTCATCCTTGTGCTGACATGCATATTTTTGCACATTTTGTATTACAACTCATACATACCCCTTCGGATTAAAGGGGGGAATGTTGGACACCTAATCCTCTATGAGTTGGTGTGGAATGTGAACAAGCATTGGAGCCCAAGAGACCACTTGGAATATGAATCAGAGTCACACCAATGTACTATATATATGTATTATTGTGAATAATATATGCAATTCAATGTTTAACATTCATATTCTGCCTCCGCCATATATGTGTTTAACATTTTTAATGTCTTGATAATTTTTTTACAAATCCAAAAAAGTCATTATACATTACATATTTTGGTAATTTTCAGAAAAAATCACCTCACTTTTTCATAGAGTTAGCAAACTTTCATAACATTCTCGTGAAATCTCTAATTTTCTAAAGATTTTTTTTTGTTTACGTGTTGGAACTATGATTTTTCCATTTTTTTGGTAATTTTTGATCTATACAATTTCTCAAAACATTTACTCAAAAATTACAAAAATTTCATTTAAATTCATTTCCCCTATGTAATATGGTGACACGTATCTTTTAGTGGTTATAAAAATAAAAATAAAAATCAATTATTGGAAAAAGTTATATAAAAATCAAATTCTCTCAAAGAGCGAATCTCTAAAAGAATAATATAAAAAAATCTCAATTAACGTGTACAAGTTCAAAGTGTGGTATATTCATTTCCTAAAAAGTACACCATGGATCTCTTAGGAGGGAATTTGTGAGCATGGATTATATCCAGCCCTATTGAGGCAAATTCAATAAGGTATTAGTTTAAAAAAAAATTAATTAATTAAATTTTCTTTTATATATTAGACACCTAATCCTCTAAGGGTTGGTGTGGAAGCTGAATAGTCTAAGGAAGTCCAAGAGACCTTGGAATATGAAACCAAAGGTCATATGAATGTACTATAAATGTATATCATTTGTTAATAATAGATATACTCTCATGCTTATCTTTAATATTTTGTTGCTACCATGTATGTGTTTAACATGGTATCAGAGCGGGCGATTTCTTTCCCTACTCAATTTTGAACCACTTGTTTTTGTGAGCTTTGTGTGGATGCTTATCCTGCAGCTCTGCCCATTTGTTCAAACTCTGGTATATTCATTTCCAAGAGAAAATACACCATGCATCTCTTATGAGAGATGCCAGGAAGTTGTGAGACCCGGGGAAGTTGTGAGTAAAAGCCATATTAATCTTGTAAAGAAATATCAACCCTACGAAGTATGGCATTGACATTGATCAAAGAAATTAGATGATTTGTTCTAACTAGCTATATGACCCAGTAAGCCTAGATGCCAAGCCAATAGGCCTCTCCACTACCCTTGCTAATACTAATACAACAGACCAAGGTTGAGGTTGTGATAATAATGAATTTGTGGAAGCAGCAGCTGGAGCGAAAGTGCTTACACTTTTATGCAATGTTTTTAACAAATATTTCTTTTTGCAGGAGAGAAATTTCAATGACCAAAACATTGTAGAAGACAAAAACGAATAGGAGTTGTGGCCATTATCTAACAGAGATACAAACAAAACCCTTGAAAAAGTTACCCTTATGAAGATAAAAGAACCAAACCACAAAGGAAAAAAAACAATGGTTTGATAAGGCTAGGCCTTTATCTACAACAATGTTCTCACCTTGGTTGAATCCCAACTCTTGACTCAGCTCTAGAAACTACACTGTTTGACTTAGAAATAAGAAAACTAGTTACCTGGGTGTTAATACCATTTGAATTAGCCAACAAATAATATGACCATAATTACTGTAGCCTTTATCTACAACAATGTTCTCACCTTGGTTGAAGCCCAGCTCTTGAAACCACATTGTTTGACTTAGAAATAAGAAACTAGTTATTTGGATGTATTTTGGAGGTCTCCAAATTGTTTCGTTAGTACCATTTGCATTAGCCAACCAATAATTGATTTCACACCTTGATTTGTGTCCATCAGCCAAAGTCCAGAGTACATTAAGCTCATGTTCCCAAGCCCACTGTGAATCTGAACTGTTACTTGGGTGAGTGAAGAAATGGTTGACCATGGAACTAAGGTTAACTTAGACATTGGCTTCCATTGCTCAAATGAACTAGACAAACAAACAAATAGAATGAGTAATTAAGAGGCTACCACTAGGGGGAGTATGGTTTTAGGTAAAAGGTGAAAGAATAGTTCACTCTATCTACCTCCCCACACATCAGCCCTACCTTGGTAGGCAACATTACTATCCGTTGGAAGAAAAAACGAGGTAGCCGACATTTCGAGGGGCAAAATAAAAATATCTCATGCACCTCTCCAATGGACCGTTCCCTTGTTGATGTTCCAATTGTAGATTTTTCTTCCTTTGGGGCCCTTAGAGAACAACAAGCCAATGATCTACTCCCATGACCCGCATCATATCCCTAAACATCCAAAGTCTGGGGGCTGGCCCAAACTATTTAGCTCTCAAGAACTTGCTCTTCTCTCTTCACCCATATATCATTCTCATACAGGAATCTATGCATAATGTCACACAGTTTGTTCTATACTTTCAAAAAATGTTCCCGCCTTGGTACATTTCTGCAACTACTTCTTTAGGTCTCTCTGGGGGCCTGGTGGCCTCATGGGATCCTTCTTGGGTTTCTGTAAAGGTCTTTTGTTGTTTTGCAGGTATTCTGCTAGAAGCCAGCTTTCACAAAATACATGGCCATGTTCACATTCTCAATATTTATGCCCCCAACAAAGACCGATTCATTTTTTGGATCATCTTTTCTCCTCTGGAATGATGGAATTGGTTTCTTATTATTGCAAGTGACCTAAAATATACCATAAGTTGTGATGAAGTATGGGGCCGCTACCGGAAAATAGAACCTTTGGCCGAATTGATTCAATTTACTATCCTCATGCATAATTTTGAGAACATATGCCAAACAAAAATTGCTCCAACATGGGATAATGGTCGTACTGGAACGACATATGTGGCCAAGAGACTGGATCACTTTCTGATCCATGAACAGTTGTTAGAGTGACTTGGGGATGTTCACGCTGGAACCATCAGTAACTTCATTTGTGACCATAAGCCTATCTCACTGCAATGGAGGAAAATAGGCATCCGTATGGGCATTCCCTTTAAATTCAACTGATTCTGGTTGGAAGATCTGGATTTTAATAAGCTTGTTCTGGACACCTGGGGTCAAAAAAATCTTCCTGATACTCCCCATATGGTTAATCTCCTTGACAAGTTGGACTCCCTCTGTGGGAATATCAAGCTCTGGTAGAAACAGAAGCAAAAGGACCTCAAGAAAGAACTCGTTGATATACGAAATGAAATGGATCGGATCCTACCTAAAATTCCCTCCCACTGCCTTCCTATGAAGATTCATCTCCGAATACGTGCAATTGAACTCTGTAAGAAGAAAATTCTTTCTATTGAGGAATCTTCATGGAATTTGAAAAGCAGGGCGACCTCGATAAAGGAGGGCAACTGCAATACTAAATTCTTTCACTAGTATGCAAATCACCACTGCAACATAAAATCCATTTGGGAGATTATGGATGAGGATGGAAAAATTCATCAAACACAAAAAGGTATTTGTAATGTTGTTGTTCATTATTTTCAGAAGGCATATGAGAGAAATGATAATATAGTGGTGGAGGATCTAATTTGGGGGATAGAGCCTTATCCCACTATGTATGAGGACAAACAAAATGAAGAGTTCTACAAGGAAGTCATAGAGGAAGAACTTCTGAATGTGCTAAAATATTTTAAGAGTGATAAATGTCCGGGTCCTGATGGATGGACGATTAAACTCTTTACACATTTTTTTGAACATTTTTAAAAATATCTTTTGAGCATGGTGGAGGAATCCAGGTCCATGGGAAAAATACATCAACGAATCACTTCTACATATATCTCCCTCATTCCAAAGAACAACAATGCAAAAAAATTCTTGGAATTCAGGCCTATTTCCCTATGCAACATTATATACAAAATCATTTCAAAGAATATTGCAGGCAGAATGCAAAATACTCTTTCGCAATATATCTCTCCAGAACAACATGGATTTCTCCATAACAGGCTCATCCACGACGTTGTTGCAAACATGCAGGAGAGTATGCATTCGATCCACACCAAGAAACTAAACGTGACTATTTTCCATATTGACCTAAGGAAGGCATCCGACTACCTGGATTGGGGCTTCCTTAGGTGCGTCCTTATAAAAATTAGACTAAGACCTAGATGTATAGATTGGATAATGGCATGTGTGGACAATGTAAATTACATTTTCATAATAAATTGTTATCCAACAAAATATTTTCAGGTTGCTCAAGGTCTATGGCAGGGATGCTCACTCTCCCCCCTTCTCTTCATTATGGTAATGGATAGCCTAAGTCTACGCATAAAAAGAGTGGTTCTGGAGGAACAATTCTAGCCACTGAAGATGGGCAACAACATCAGCATCTCCCACATTATTTCTGTTGATGATATTCTGATCCTGGGTATGCTCTGTCGCTTTTCCTGGTTATGTCTCTTTAATATTTTCAACAAATTTGCAAATGCTACAGGATTGCACATAAATAATAGCAAATTTGTAATATATCATGGAAATTGCAACATGGAGGTTATCACATATATAGAAGGTTTATTTGGAATTAACACAATGTATGTTCAAGAAGGAATGAAATACCTTGGATATCACTTAAAACCCTATTGTTACAAAATTGTTGATTGGAAATGGATTATTGACCGTTTCCTCAAAAGGATATCTGGGTGGGAGTTCAGATGCCTTTCATTGGAGGGGCGAGTCGTTCTCACCCAAGTAGTATTAGCACAAATGGGGGTTTATTGGGCTCATCTATATCACATCCCTGCATCCATTTTTAATGAACTAAACCACTTAACAACAAACTTCATCTGGGGGGTAACCATGAAAGGAAAAAATATCATCTGACCAAGCTATCCAACATTACTTTCCCTAAGGAATTGGGTGGATGGGGGATTATGGATCTTCGTAGATTTGGTGGAGCATTGTTGATGAAATATTTATGGAGGGGTTTATTTGGGGATGGCTCCTAGAGTAAAATCATTCAGCACAAATAACTCAAAGATAAAGATTTCAGGTTTTGGTACAGAAAGGGCACCATAGGCATCAAGCAGGGATCTGCCATTTGGAAAATTTCTCAGAAGATGGATAAACTCTTCTTTCAACAACTTGCATGGAAATTTCAAACTGGGAATTGTATCCTCATTGCTGTTGACCCAATCCTTGGTGTTGGGGAGGAATGCTCCATCCTTGAGAACATAAAAAATCACCTAAATGGATAGGACATTTATTTATGGGGTCAAGCCATAAGTGATTGGCAAGGTCCACTTCCCATTTGGAAAGAGGCTCACTCTCTTGGCCTTAATGACCATATGGCTTTGGAGTGGAACAAGATTATAGCTGCTATCAAACACATTGGCATCTGCCACACAGGTTCCCGAGACTCAATCACTTGGAAAGGAAAAATGTCATCTGACAATATCATTGTTGCAGATACGTATTCTACTCTTTCCAGGTTGATGAAATTACAAGAAGAACTACAATTCCCTTTTTCCTTTTTGGAAAACAAAAATTCCAAATAAAATCATCATCTTCTCATGGCTGGTTTTCCATAATAAGAATCTAATCTGGGAGAACCTATAGAAAAGACAATGGCATGGGCAGGGTATATGCTCTATTTGTAAAAGTGACACTAAAAACAACAATCATATTTTCCTTCATTGTCGACATACTGTTCAGGTATGGAAGAAACTTTCTAAAATTTTTGGTTTTCAGTATATCCTTCATTCCTCCATCAAGGAGTCCCTAAAATGGTGGAGCACTTAGAAGTCCTCCTGGAGAGCCATTCCACTATTTATTTTATGGGCCATCTGGAACTGGCGAAACAAGTATCTTTTTCAGAACTCAATGGAGGATTTCCATCAGGTCACAGATAGAATCATATCTAATTTCTTAGTTTTCTCTTTATAACCCACTCGTCCTAGCAACAACCCACACATGCATAACAATACACAGTTTTTGTATGCGATGGGTTTTTTTGAAGGAGCAACACAAAGGGGTTCTTGTGCATGTGGTGTTTGGATTACTATATCAGCCGAACTATCCTACAGGATCTTCTAGAATGGAGGCTACGACACCAACAACAAGGCCAAGACAATAGCTCTATGGGGCCTCTTGTGTTTCAACAACTTTCTTAATATTCCTTACTTGCACATATACGTAGACTTGAAGATCATTATTGACCAAGTATTGGGTAAAGCCTCCATTAACGCTCCTATGCTACAAGGATGGCTGAAGATGATAGAGCTCCTTTGGCAGCTTCAAGAAGGTTCCACAATCCAGAATATCGACAGATCCCAAAACATGGAAGCAAATAGTTTATCAAAAAATGATTGCTTGGAATGCCTGATAAATGGTATTTAGAGATCACCTGGGAGCACAATACATATGACATGGGGAACTTCCTATTTCCAGGTTAAATCTAAACCTCCCCCTTTTTCTGCAAAGTTTGTATATGTCTCTTTTTGTTTCTGTATATGTCACTTTTTTATTGCTGCTCTAAACAATATATGCAATTTTGTCTTACAAAAGGGGATTTTCCCTCTACCCCTAGATACTAAAGAATATTTGCACTTAGGGTGATATGATCTTTTTGATGATCAATATATATTTCAGTTTGATAGCTCACCCTTTCTCCTCTTATGAGAGATGGAGTACAAGGTTCCAATCATCTTGAGAATGATATGTATGATATCTATTCTATATATTTTCCTCCGTTAATATAATATACAACTTTTTTCATATTGGGAAGAAATAGTTTTAGGTAAGAATAGTTTAATGTCTAAGGTTCAGAAGAACACACGTGGCCTTCCGGCAAGGCCCACGTTGCTTTCACGGCTCAGTGAACTGAGGTCCATGTTACATTACCTACTCAAACAAGTGAAAGTAATATATTTTTTTTCTTATTTGTATTTATTTATTAGTATTATAAAATAAAGATTTACTATTTGTAAAGAAAAAATCACTAATTTTCTATACTAATTAATACTTAACAATACTATTTAATCCATAGAGTCAACAATTTTTAGAACTCCCGTAATTAAGAAATGCTTTAATTTCGATGTTTTCATGCCCACAAAATTCGACTTCGGTTTCTTGCTCATAAAATGGGATTTATCCACAGCAAACCGAAAAAACTATTTTATTCTCACGTTATCGAGAATCAAAAGCTTCTGAACTTAGTTTTAATTTCCAGGCATTATGTAAGGTAATAAAATACTTTAACCTTTTTCCAAACATTTTTTTTCAATCATATGTTATTTAAATTTATATTTTGTAGGGTCGCATCAATAAATCTATTAGGTTCAAAAGAATAACTAGCCATTGTACCACATGTTGCAAAAGAAACATCATAAGGCATAAATTCAATCATGAGATATAAAATATCACTAAATATAAATGAGGTAGTCATTATAAATGCCGTAGTCATTTCACAGAATAATGATGCAGTTAAGAATACTCATGAAAAGTATAAAAATTGAGGAAAACTTCTCTCCAATATTTATGAGCATAGAAACAAATTTCTAATTAAACATAATAATTAATTTGTTATCATTTTCCATAAGGTTAGATAAACCAAAGTAATTGAGGAAAGCTTATCTCCTTTTTCATAAGTTCAACTTTAACACCTCCTTAGTGTAGCATATATTCTCATCATGAGATAATTAATGACTCATAAATGATTGAGCTGTGGAATAAACATTTCGAGCTAGTTCTTGTTTAGAACATTTTTTTGTTTGACATTGATTGTCATCAAAAACCAGTAGATGATCAGAGCATATTCAAATGAAGGTGTAGAAGTTCAGCTTACACCTCCCAAGCTTATCGTTAGACCTTATGAAGAAGTCATCACAACCAATACAAAAAGGATGTGACCTTTCACATACTAGACTCACTACTCGAATAGAAGTTTAGAGTGTTGCATTTCTTCAAGAAAACCCATCTTCTCTTGCTCCTCTTCCACATTCACTTCATATTTTAGAATACCAACATTATGATACAGTTGGCCACCTTAAAGATAGTTGTTTTGAACTTCACCTTTATGGAAAACATTCTCATCACTCAAACAAATGTTCTAGACACAAGTTGTTTATGATGTGCTTTTTAATAATAAAAAAAAATATAATTTTAAATACAAAGATTATATTTCACTTTTCAACAATATTATGAGCGACATTTTAATTTTTTTTCCATATTTAATTTAGATTTTTTTAATAATATTTAAAATTAAAAATTGATTTTTTAAAAATAAATTTATAATTAATATTTATATGTTTATAATAACTCAATTACAACTTCAATAGGATATAGGATGAACTCTTACCATGAGTGTCTAGTTAAAATATCATAATTAGTTTGATGCTTAAAAACCTTATAATCTGACAGGGAAAAAAATACTTTTATAATTTAGAAATAATAAATTTGAACTTTACTTTAAAACAATTTTTATTAAACATCTTTAACTAAAATATTAGCATAAATACTACTTTAAATACTCTTATCAAGAGTAATTATTGTAATTAATGATCATTATCAATTATTAAGAAAAAATTAAATGGAACACTCTACATTCTTATTAATGTTTTTATTGTAATTAATGTGGATACCAATTAGGGCAATAAAATTACATAGAATTTAGGGCAATACAATAATTTTATTGAAGACTTTTACATTACTATTGGCATGTAAAATTTAATAATTTGAATTTAACAAAGCAGCATAGATAAGCATCTAAATTTGATTATTGAATTTTGAAATTACCAAATTAAATATGTTTTAATGTATATATAAAAAACTAAATATGTTTCAATGTATATATTAAAGAAAAAAAATATTTTATTCATCAACAAATTTTATTATCATTACAGAATTTAGTTTAAACAAGTTTTGAATCTAGGTTTTATTCAGCCATTACATGGCAGCAAAGATTTTTGTTACCAAAACCTAAGATTAGTGTGAGAGACTATAATTCATAATAAATCAGAATGATAATAAATCAAAATGATTTTTGCAAATAAAAAATTCAATTAGGAAACAAAAATCATTTTTATTATTATTTAAATACATAATTTTAATAAAATAATCTAAAGGAACTTAGGAAAATACATTATAAAGTAATAAAGAGTCGAACACTCTGAACTGTCACTAAAAACTTATGTATAGATAGAGCTAATAACACTTTAAAATTATATGATTTAAAAACACTAATATTATGTGTTTAAATCTAAACTCTACATCAATTATATTTTGTCTTAACTTATCTAATTTTGAAGTCACAACCAAGCCAGACACCAAATTGGTGTATGAGACTCCCTTGTTTGAGGGACAAGGGACCCACCTCTATGCAGCCGTTTGACTGCTAGGTCTATGAAAGCATACATACTCTGATTTTGAACTTGTAACCTCATAAGAAGAAACACATTCTCTATACCATGATTTTTTTACCATATATACTTTGTTGTCTTACCACATTTACTATAATATGTTATTTTAACTTTCAAACTAAATAGCTCGGCATAAGTCAATATATTAAAAAGATATATACCATGTTATTTTACCATATATACTCTGTTGTCTTACCACATTTACTATAATATGTTATTTTAACTTTCAACAACACCAAATTTACTATAATATATTATTTTAACTTTCAACCTAAATAGATCCACGAGTCAATATGTTTATTATAATATATTATTTTAACTTTCAACCTAAATGGATCCACGAGTCAATATGTTTATTATAATATGTTATTTTAACTTTTAACTTAAATGGATCCACGAATCAATATGTTAAAAGAGAAAATCTCAATACATAATACTTATCATAAAATTGAATTATATTTACCATTAAATTATAAACACTAAAGAAAGAATTCAAAATTTACCACCGATACAGAATTTTATTAAAAGTAGAAGGTTATAATGTATATAAGGTGATTAATAATTTTTTTTTTTTTTTGTAAGCTTCGGTGGGACCCTCTCATTTTACACTTTTTACAACATTTTACAACCTCCCAGGATTTGAACTTGGGTGGGGGTGTGAAAGCCATCCGCCCCAGCCATTACATCATGCACGTCATGTGCAAGGTGCTTGATAAATTGAATAAATAGCAAATCTACCTAATTTATAGAATTAGAATGAATAAGCTCATGAATGTAATTGAAAATAAAATCCATAGTTAACAAGTACCTCATGGTCGAGAAATGTCTAAATACCTCAGGGTAATAAAATTATGAAATATGAAAACATGACCTAAAATTAAATTCCAATTCTAGGTTCTAAATTTAAATTTAAAAATGTACTACACCTAGATAAAATGATTTTCTATTAATTAATTATTTATACGGGCATCATTTTTTAATTTAATTATTATAACCCATTACTATTATTATATTTATTTATGCTCCCAAAATCAAGGTGAATCATCCAATGACCGACGACTGCTGTATTATTTCCACGTGTGTTAATTGTGGTAAAAATAAACAACCCAGCAACTTTTAAGGCCCATGAGTCGATAGATCGGATGGCAAGTGGAAGTAAAACAACTCAGCAGTTTGGTAGACCCATCCATCCATGTATCCATGGTTACGACAAGTGGAAGAAGCCATGCATGCGTCGAACCAGGGTGCAGCAGGCCTTGTGGAAGCATTTAATAAGTCCACATCCAACTATTCTGTGGATAAACGCGATCTATTGAAGGTGAGTTAGTTGGAATCCTGCATATGAAATAGCTGATGGAGGCTTCAAAATTAGGCGTAGAAACAGAGCGTGTTGTGTTTATTCTTTCCCTGGTTTGTTTCTGAAATTTTAAAGCACTCTGCCGGAAGATCTTCACAGAGCGAGAGCGATTGGTAACAAACAATCTGATGAACTAAACCTTGGAATATACGTGAAATCGAAAGTGGATAAATTTGCAAGTTTAACTCACTTAGTGTATAATATAAATATTTGCAGCAATTCGTCGTAGCGTTATTAATGCGCCCGAGTATAGGATCTATACAGTGGTTTTTTCTTTGCATTGCAGCTTTATTTTTGTTTCAGCTCCTATGACGGTAAATAGCACGAATTTTTAAAAGAGGAGGGTACATTCCAAGTACATGTTCAAATTTACAGCTATAGCTAATCTATTTCTGTAATTTGAAAATTATTTAACCAAATTTAACCAAATTCAGTCAACCGATATCTATAGCGTGATAAATTTAAAAGTATGTTTGAATTTTAGTATAAACAATTTTATAATTTTTAATTTAAATAAATTTTAAATATATTTGAATTAAAGATAAAAGTACGTTTGCATTTTTGTATAAACAATTTTATAATTTTTAATTTATATAAATTTCAAATATATTTGAATTAAACATAAAAATTGTGCATAAATAAATAATCACATCAATGAACAATGTTTTATAAATATAAATTAAATACAATGAACAATGTTTTATAAATATTAATTAAATTCAAGCTAGCATGAAATTTATAAATATAAATATAAATGAAATAAAAGCGTGAAATACAAGCAAACGTGAAATATAAGTAAGCTTTAATCCAAAGTCAACCGGAGGATTAAAGTCAACCAATATCTATGTCCTAACAATTTTCAGTGAGGATATTGGGCTTTAAAAATTTCGTGCAATACATGAAATTAATTTAATTATAAACGAGTAATAATAATTATTAATTTAGATTTTGTGATCTATAATGTAATAAATTTGTTTTTTATTAATCACATCAATATTATTTGGTAGATTTTTGAATCAGTTAATGTGGTTTATTTTTAGGGTAAAAATTCATTAGTATGAACTAGTTCTCCAAAATAAACCATACTAGCAATTGTCCCAAAAGTAAAAAAGAGGCCAATAAAATTATTAAATTGGAATTGTTGAATTTCTCCTTTAACTTTGCGGGGATCTAATAATCCGAGAAACAGAATTGTCTGAATATATTAGTGATTGAAATTGTTAAAACAAAATATGACAAAGCAAAACACCTCTTCTTGCTCTTCCTTGACTTCTCCTTGTCTGTTCATGTTTCTCCACCTCTTGTTCTGTCGAGCTGGATGGGGCCGTGCCAATGGCCATCTCCACTGTTGCTATTGCTTCCACCATCTGGGCGTCGCTACTTGAGACTTGAGGGCACCAACGTCGTGAGATGCGGAATCGACAAGTATTTTGCCACATTGCTTAGCTCTTACATTTATGTCCGTTGAGATCTTCTTCCGCGGGTTAACCAGTTCAAAACACCAACCAAATTATACTGATATAATTAATCCGAAAAACAAACAAATAATATTGGTGTAATTAATACTGAAAACAAACTTACACTATTATCCGTAATAATAATATGATAAAATTTATAGACTTTGATTACAATCTATCCGAGTAAACCCTCTTATAAGGATTAATGCTGTATTGATATTTCTGGTCAGGACGAATATTGAACCCGACCAATAGTGAACCACCACAATGCATGCAGTTAGAGCATCGACACTTCTTAGCATAGAAATGATTGGGTTGGTGACGAAAATTGGAAAGTTCCGTTATGAATATTGAACCACACACCACGATGCAGAATATTGAACTACCACAAAATGCAACCAGAGGATCGAAGCTTCTTAACATAGATTAATGTTACAATGCAAAATATTGAACTACCACAATGCAACCAGAGGATCGACGGTTCTTTGGGTTTTATTTTGGGAAAGTTCCGTTATTTTCCCATTGTGTCTCAAGAAATAGCAATAACAATGGTTCTTGAATAAACTTAGCAACTAGCAATAGCAATCTCGAGTTGCAGAAATAATTGGGCCACTGATGAAAACCATTTTCCGGTTGTGGAAAGTAGCAATGTCATATGGCGGCTGCAGCGATGCCAACTTTAAACTCATCCAATCTAACCTTGCAATCTGCATCCTAACATTTATTCGTTAAATATGTCATATAAAAAATATATTGTTTAAATAATCTGCATCCTAACTTTTGTTCGTTAAATATGTAATATAAAAAAAATATTTTGTTTGTACTTAAACAATATTAGCTTTTTGTCACCTCAAATTTACGAGTTTTTTTGTGACCTGATTCAAATTTTGTTGAGTCACTCACGTCGGGTCGAATCTAACTGATCACTCTATGCATTAGTTCCACCCTATGGAAGGAATCGTTATGGGCTTCTATGTGACTTATTAGCAATTAACTTATATGACTTATTAGCAATTAACTAATAAGTCATATAGGAGCTCAATATATGATTATGATAAACAATAAATTATTAAGCGGAGTAGATATATATGAATAGACCCATTTTATATACCTGGGATATAAAATGCAAAACTTTAGATAATAAAGCAAAAGCACATAATTACCTCTCATTCATTCATTTACCTAGATTGTTTCAAACTTCGTCCCCTTTATTTGTAAAATTCTTAGTTTTTTTATTAAAATCCATGAATGCAGGGAGGAGTATAGATAGTTAATCCAGCGGAGCCATATTAGCTCTGGTGGTTGAGAAACATTCAATATGCTTTCCACACAATCACCTTTAGCCACAAGAAGCTGCAACCTGCCCTTGAGATCCACAAGGATTTTGAACTGTTGTGGAAACCATTCTGGGCCATCACTTGGAATAATGATAACTCCAGGCACCTAAAACACACGACTGATCGATATTTATTAGCTCTGGTGGTTGAGAAACATTCAATATGCTTTCCACACAATCACCTTTAGCCACAAGAAGCTGCAACCTGCCCTTGAGATCCACAAGGATTTTGAACTGTTGTGGAAACCATTCTGGGCCATCACTTGGAATAATGATAACTCCAGGCACCTAAAACACACGACTGATCGATATTTATGCAAATTAGACGAAAAACTCAAAATTTACAGACAATTCACACCGTAATGACATTTCAAAATTTGATATTTGAACATTATTTTCAGTGTCACTTAAAGTTTCAAAATACGTACAAGTGAATGCTAATAAAGAAGGTTGTCAATTGGACACCAAATATGACGCCAACGATTTGGAGGCTCTTTCTCGCCAGGTCTCTCCCCATATCCCTAAAGTGGTCATGCATTCTCATTTCATTTTATTCATGTACCTCCATAAGACACCTATTTTGTAGATTCCGAAAACCCCAGCTCTCCTTCCCAGCCAGATTCATTCCATACTCTTATCGTTGTATCTCTATCTTTGTGTAGAAAGAAACAAGCAATCTCTAAGAATATGTGCTTCTCCTCTTCCTTTGGACCGTCATAGCTAATTTTGTTGTAATCCTTCAAGATTTGTGTATACTTAAGGATTAAGTTTAGGGATTTAGGTATAAATTAGGTTGTAATTTTCATTGAGTAAATTCATATACAGATCAATCAGAGCCTGGATCAAAACCAGAATGCCTAGATCTTCCATTGTTGTAAACCAATGAAGAAGATGTGCTTTTGACCTGAATACTTAACTGTCAGCAACGTTGGTAGAGACATGACCTGGTAGTGTGCACAGCAACAATGGTGGAATTAGCAGCATTGGTAGAGGTGTGCTTGGTGGAGACTCTGCTCTGGTAGTTTTTTTAATATACAACCATTATGTTTTGAAACCCATTGTATACAGAATTGACAAATTTTTTAATAATCTTTTTAAGACCACCATATGATGCCTTGGAGCAGACAGATCAGTGGCTATTGAATCTGTAAGTTAAGGCTGAAAATATTAAAAAAGAAGTGAAATTTATGTTGTAATGGTTGAAACATATATTTTTAAAAGAATTTTGTTCCTGTAATCATAACAACTTTTAAAAGAATTCTGTCAGTATCTGAAAAATAAAAAATAAAATAAAAAAGATGAACTCCTTGGTATCTTCCAGAAAGAAAAATTACCAGGAATGGTTCATGAATGTTAAAAATACACTTATTTTTAATGATCTATGGGATGGAATCTCTGAAGGAAAATAATGGAATTCACCAGCCTAACGCGGAGAAAGAATTATCAATCTGGAAAAACAAGGATAAAAAGACATATGCCTTAATTTCCACTTCAGTCTCAGAAGAGGTAAGAAAATACATTGCTCAGAATAAAACAACATATGATGCCATAAAAAAACTAAAAGAGCTTTGTGATTGACATTCTAAATTGGAGATAATTCAGTTATTGTTGAATTTATTAAATTTGGAAATGAAAGATAATGATCCTCTAAAAATTGCTGTTGAAATTAAAGCCATCAGTCATGAAATTGAATCTACTGGAGTTAAAGTTGATCTGCAACTCACTGCCTTTATAAAATGTCTTTACCCTAGTTATTAACACTACTCGGAATCTCTCCAAGCTAGTGGCCAGTTAAAAGATTTAGATTTTGATAAATTAATAGGTAAAATTGTAGAAAGAGAGAAGGCCTTTGGAAGAAAGAAACATCACATAATTCTAATACTGAAACCCTATGTCGTGCTCAAAGAGACCAAAAACCTCAAGAAGAATCTGACATAAATACTAAGGGTAATACAGGCTGAGGTAGGAAGAATTATAGAAGCAGGGGGCTAGAAATATTCAGGGAGATAGAAGAAAGAATGATAAACAAATAAATTTTCTTGATAGAAGAACTGTAAAATTCTTTAGATGTGGTAAAATAGGGCATACAACTGCAAATTGTAGAATTCCCTAGGAGAAAATTAATGAAAGAAAAGAACAAATTCTTGAAAAGAAAGATCATCTAATTCTAGAAAAGGGACAGTATTATGAGAATGCACATTATGTTGTTGCTCATTGTAATTTTCATATGGAAGATATATTTAATACCTCTTTTTCTTCATGACAGTTGGATTTTAGACACAGGTGTTACTTGTCATATGACCTTTAGAAGAGATTTGTTTGAACATTTCAATGATAATATTGATGGAGTAGTGTATTTTTCCGATAAGTCTCAAATAAAACCACTCGGGATTGGTTCTATTGAATTAAAAATTCCTAGACTTTCTAATTATACTTTGAATGATATTCTTTACATTCCTCAGTTCTAAACAAATTTATTATCTCTTGTACAAATAAGACAGCGGGGACATTCAGTCCACATATTTGATGGTAAAGTGGAAATTTGAAGAGCAGCCAACAATAAAATTGTAATGACTCGTGTAGAAGAGGATAAATTGTTGAAATTGAAAGGTGTGTTGTTTGCTACAATGAATACTAACTATTTGGTTCAATAAAATGATACTTTGGCATCTTCTTTATTGTGGCATGCATGGTTCCATCATATTAATTATGAAAGTATTGGAATTATGAGACAATAGGGGATTAAAGGACTTCCAACAGTTTCTAGAAATTTGTCCCCATGTAATGCTTGTATATTGGGCAAGCATCAAAAACAATCTTTTCAGAATTCTATTTCTCGAGCTACAAGAAAATTAAGTCTCATACACTCTGATTTATGTGGACCTAATTGCAAATGACAATAAATACATACTGACTTTTATTGATGATTATTCGAGGATGTGTTGGGTTTATTTTCTTAAGGAAAAATCACAAGTTTTTGATGTTTTTAAAAAATTTCATCTCTTGATTACAAATGAAGCTCAGCTAAATATTGGTACTATAAGAAATAATAATGGAGAAGAATATACTTCACATGTCTTTGAAAAATATTTGCAAGAGAATGGTATCAAACACTAGACCACAATACCATATAATCCATAAAAATATGGTGTTGCAAAACAAATGAAGAGGACATTGTTTAATATGGTAAGGTCAATGATGTTTTTTAAGAATGTAAAATTGATGTTTTGGGGAGAAGCAGTGCTCTCTGTAGCATATATTAGAAATCGGTGGCCATCCTCTATCATTAACAACAAAACTCCATATGGAATATGGTTTAATCGTCTTCCTGTTTTTAAACATTTCAGAGTTTTCGGTTCTCAATGTTATGCTTTGATTACTAAACAACAAAGGACTTAGTTGAGTGAATGGAGTAGAGGGTATTCTATGACTTCTAAGTCATACCGATTATATGATGAAGAGAACAATGTATTTATTTCGTCAAGAGACGTAATTTTTCTTGAATCTGATAAAGATTCCCTCACTCTCGATAAACAACTTAATGAGAGAGAAAAGTTTGTGACTCAAAAGTCTTATTATGAATAGGATAATATACTTCCACATCCTAAAGGGGAGATACCCATATTAGATCAGTGTGGGGAGTTTCCTTCTCTCAATCTTGATAATTCTACTATTGATGAGAAATTGGTTGATGTAAGCATTTCTACAAACATGAAAGAGACATAAACGACAACAGAGTTGATAGGGACAAAAATGGCAAGAACTAATACAAATGAATAAGACGAGCAACTTCATACACAACATTTGTGAAGATCATCTCGTATTCAAATATTTCCGAAGAAATATAATGAGTTTAACACTGGAAGTTCCTTAGGTAACTATTCTCATTGTGAATTTAACTTTTCTGTGGATTATGAACCTACTTGTTTTGAAGAATCTACTAGTTATGATTAGTGGAAAGATGCAATGCAAAAGGAATATGATGCTCTCATAAAAATGGCACATGGAAGCTGGTGGATCCTCCTGTTGGCATCAAACCTATTGGTTGCAAATGGATTTATAAAACTAAGTATAAAGTTGATGATTCACTAGACAAACACAAGGCAAGACTTGTAGGAAAGGGATATGCACAAAAAGGGGGTATTGACTATACATAGACATTTTCTCCTATAACTAAATTGTTGAAATGTGACAACGAATTGTGTAAAGATGAGTAAAATTTTTATCAGTTACCTCTAGTTAGTTTTATACCGAATAGAAGTTATGTAACAGAGAAGAGACTCTTATAAAACTAATGAATGTCTAAAATATTGTAATCAGGGAGAATCATAATTGATTTAATAATGATCTAATCCCTTGCCCCGTGGATGTTTACTTGACACACTGTCAAGGTTTTACCATGTGAAATCTTGTGTTTACTTATGTGATTCTTTTGGTTTCCAATCAGTTATTTATTTTCATTTCTTTCTTGTTTAATTATCTACTCAAACCAACAAGTGCTATCGAAGCCCAAATGGTCAAGGGATGCACTGAGGGATGAGGGAGGCACTTTGTATTTGTGAGAGGTTAAATGTAGTGTATCCGCCATTGAAGTTTGTGTTGGAGCTCAGTTCAGCTGTTGGTGGTCATTCTGTTGGAGAAAGACACACAGAGAATTCATCGTTGAAAGGTGACACCCCTGTCGTGTTGTCTCGTGTTGGAGCCCACATCCACCATTGGAGCTCGTCTGTGTTGAAGACTGCCGCCAAGGGGCTAACAAGGAGTTGCTGCGAGTTTTTTTGAAGAGTATCCCGCTTGATTTTTTTTAAAGAAAAGGAGCGGTGGCCGATATTTTGAAAGAAGATAGAACTGTTGTTGATTTTTTGAAGACGAGCTGCCGCTGAGAGTCTGTCTCTCTGGGAAAAAGCCAACAAAAGAGACTGCCACCAAGAGGTTGACCCTACGACGAAATAAATGTGGTTTCGATCAACAGAAATGAGTTTAGGTAATTATTGTTTCTCATTTTGAAACAACATAAATGAGAATTTTTGTTGAGAGATGGTGAATTTGAAAAATAAATTAGGGTTTGAAGTACTTTTTTCCTCTTGAAATTGTTAAATGTATACTTGAAATCTATATATTAAGATAAAAGAAATTCTGAAAAAAATTAGGGTTAAAAGAAAAAAGGGGCAACAAAATTAGTTTTTTATGTTGAAAATCCGAACAAAAAAAACCCAAACCCTTGTGGAAAATCATATAGAAACCCTAGTTGAAGGGAGATTGTGGAGAAATTCAAATTTAGAAAATTAGAAAGAAACCCTAATTGAAGGAAAATTGTGGAAAATCAGAAATAAACCCTAGTTGAAGAATGATTGTGGAGAAATTCAAATTCAGAAATAAACCCTAGAAGCATAGTTAGAAGAAAATTAGAAAGAAATGGCTAAAATGATGAATGCAAAGTTCGAGGTGGAGAAATTCGCCGGCAATAACAACTTTTCTTTATGGAACTGATAGTTATGGATTTGTTGGCGCAACAAGGGTTGAACAAAGAATTAGACTGGGTGAAGAAGAAACCTGTTGGAATGTCATATTTGGACTGGGAGGACTTGGATGCTCGAGCTCTCAGTACCATCAGGTTATGCCTAGCGGATGAAGTTCTTTTTAATATAGTTGAAGAAATTTCAGCAACAGGTTTGTGGGGAAAATTGGAAACTTTATATATTACCAAATCATTAACCATCATAATTTATCTAAAAAGACAATTGTACAGTCTTTGGATGAAGGAGGGTACAAAAATTGCAGAACGTATAAATGCTTTTAATACACTTATTTGTCGATTGTCGGATATGGAAGTTAAAGTTTAGGAAGAAGATAAAGCTATCAACTTGTTGTGTTCCCTACCTAAGTCATGGGACCACTTTGTTACCTCTATTAGTTTGAGCACAATTAAGTCTTTGGAATTTGATTCAGTTGTGGGAGCTCTGCTAGTCGAAGAAGTGAGGAAGAAATCCAATGTTGAAACCTCTGCATCATAAGCCATGGTAGCCAGAGGACAGTCAAAAGAAAGAGGGGAGAAAACAAGGGGTCCTTTCAGGTCTAAATCAAAGGGTAAAAAGTGTAAAGCCAAATGTTGGCACTGCAATAAAATTGGACACCAAAAGAAAGACTGTTGGAAACAGAAAGTGTCTAAAAGTCCAAAGAAGGAATCAAATCAAGTTAATTAAGGTATGATAGATGAAGTTTTTTCTGCTAAAGAATTATGTATGATATATCAAACTTTACCTATATGTAATGTCTCTTAGAATTTTGAAAGTTGGTTATTAGATTCTGGTGCTTCTCATCACGTGAGTCCACACAGAAATTGGTTTAATTAATATGAAGTTGTAAATGGTAGTTATGTGTTTATGGGTAATAATGTATCATGTTAGACTATTGGGATGGGAAATAATCAGATTAAAATGTATGATAACATAGTTAGAACATTAACTAGTGTTAGACATGTACCTGAATTGAAGAAAGAATTGATTTCCTTGGGAATGTTGGATTCAGATGGTTATAATTTTATAGGTCAGAATGGAGTACTGAAAGTCTCAAAAGGTGCCCTAGCTGTTATGAAAGTAGAAAACCTCAGAAATCTTTACAGACTCAAAGGAAGTACTTAGGTCAGTGAAGCAATGATTGTGTCTGAGAAAGAAGAAGAAGGTACTCGCCTATGGCATTAGCGATTGGGTCACATGAGCGAGAAAGGTCTTCAGGTACTGATGAACTGTAAATTACTTCCTAATTTGAAATCCTTGAAGTTGGATTTTTGTAAACATTGTGTGTATGGAAAACAATGTAAACAAAGGTTTAAAACTGGAAGTCATAATAATAAAGAAATTTTGGACTATATTCATTTTTGATCTGTGGGGACCATCTCCTGTTGTATTGTATGGAGGTGCTTTATATTTCTTAACGTTTATTGATGAATTCTCCCAAAACATTTGGATGTTTATGTTAAAAAAGAAAGTTGATGTATTCAATGTCTTTAAACAATTTAAAGCAATGGTAGAAAAAAGAACAGGAAAATCAATTAAATGTTTAAGAACTCACAGTGGTGGTGAATTTACTTCTCTAGAATTTAAACAATACTGTAAGGATGAAGGAATTGTTAGACATAAAACTGATGTTTATACTCCTCAGCAAAATGGTGTTGTTGAACATATGAATCAGACTCTTATGGGAAGACCCAGAAGCATGATCAACAATGCTAACTTGCAAAAAGAGTTGTAGGCAAAAGCAGTATCCACTACTTGTTATTTAGTTAACTGATCACCTTCAATAGAAATTAATTGTAAATTTCCTAAAGAAGTTTGGTTAGGTTAGTCTTGTGATTATTCACATTTAAGGATATTTGGTTGTGATGCCTATGCTCTTATTCCTAAAAATCAACGTTCAAAATTAGATCCAAAATCGAAATGTTATGTCTCTCTTGGGTATGACTATGTGGTGAAAGGATACAGGTTGTGGGATCCTGCTTTGCGGAAGATAGTCATTAGTAGAGATGTAACATTTGATGAATCTTCTCTTTTAAAATAAAATGTTTAAAGAATTGATTAGGAACAGGTATCATCAAATCAAAAAATTCAGTTGGTGGCTAGACCTTTTTTTGAAAGTTGAAAGCAAGGAGATAGTTCTGGAGGAAAAGGTGATGAAGATACAAAGGAAACAATTGAAGTTTCTGAACCAGTTCAGTAACCAGTCACTCTAAGAAGGTCTACAAGGGAAAGAAAAATCCCAAAAGGTATGAAGATTCAACTTCATCTTTTGCTTTGATTACTAAAGATGGGAACCTTCTTGTTATTAGGAAGCATTGGATGATATAAATAGCGAAAAATGGAAAAAAACTATGGAAGAAGAAATGGATGCCTTAGCCAAGAAAAATACCTGGGAACTTGTAGAACTTCTTGAAGCGAGAAGTGTTTTTGGATGCAAATGGGTCTTAAAAATGAAATGAAAAGTTGATGGAAGTATTGAAAGTTATAAGGCGAGACTGGTAGCAAAAGGGTATTCTTAGGTTGAAGGTATTGACTTTCATGAGATTTTTTCACCAATTGTAAAACTTGTTTCTATTCGTACTATGTTGTCACTAAATACATTACTTAACCTTGAGTTACAACAGTTATATGTTAAAAAAACCTTTCTACATGGTGATTTTGATGAAGAAATATATATGGAACATCTAGAAGGTTTTGTATAAGGTCGCAGAAGAAGATTAGTTTGCAAGCTTAGGAAATCATTGTATGGCCTGAGGCAGTCTCCGAGGAAAGGGTACAATAAGTTTGACTCCTTCATGGTGAGCCAGAATTTTATTAGAAGTGCGTATGATCATTGTGTATACTTCAAGAGTTTCAGTGGTATATTCATTATCTTATTTTTGTTTGTTGACGATATGCTTATTGCAAGCAAAAGCATGGAAGAGATCAACAGGTTAAAGGCTCAACTCTCTAGGACATTTGATATGAAGGATCTTGGAGCAGCAAAACATATTTTGGGCATGGAGATACATAAAGACAAGAAAAATGGTAAGCTTTGGTTATCACAGTAGAAGTATGTGGAAAGAGTACTTGAAAAGTTCGGTATGAATAGTGTGAAACCTGTTAATGTTCCATTAGCTTCCCACTTTAAAATTTCTTCGATTTTGAGTCCTAGAACTGATGAATAAAATTAGTGTATGTGTTTTGTACCATATGCAAATGTTGTGGGCAACTTAATGTATGCGATGGTATATACAAGACCTAACATTTCACATGCAGTTGGAGTTGTCAGCCAGTTCATGTTAAATCCAAGAGAACATTGGAGAGCAGTGAAATGGGTGCTTCGGTATCTATGAGGCACAGGTGACCATTGCATCATATTTACTGGTAGTGAAGGATCAGTCTGTGTATATGTGGATGTTTATTATGCAGGTGATTTGGACAAAAGGAGATCTACTACAGGTTATGACTTTACTCTTGTAGGTGGAGCAATTAGTTGTATGTCAAAGCTTCAAGAAACAGTTGGATTGTTCACTACCGAAGCAGAGTATATAGCTCTTTAAGATGCCAGTAAAGAAGCAATCTGGTTAAAGTATCTGTTAGCACTCCGCGAAACTCTCCTAGGTTGCTTCTCAGAGATGCTTGGTAACATATAATCTTCAGTATTGTTCTTTGAATCACTAGAATGGATGATGGTTTGGATCAAGTCAGATAACCATTTCAGCTCTATTCTCACTCAAGACATGCATGAACACCCCTAAAAACGTAAGGCTTTAGACCACTAATGCTCAATAGTTTGTAGATTTAATGGATAGACGAAGAATTCTGACATACCAGTAGATTGCATACATCAACATATGTGAATGGATAGCTACAGGCAGCAAATGAGCCTACTGACTGTACTGGCAGATGCATATATAATAACACATATAAATGGCTAGCTATAGGTAGCAAAGAAGCTTGCAACTCTAATATATCAAAGCAGAGATAAGATGATAGTTATCTTGTCTCAGACACATAGAAAAATGAACAAAATGTTCAAGTCCAAGCATAGAATAGCAAAGAGAATGGACATTGAACATATAATGGCAAAAGAAGCTTATATCATTGGAATGAATATGAGAAGATTGAATGAACAGAGGAGAAATAATCTACGAAAGTTGAACCTTTGTTACATCTAGTTTTCTACCTTTTATAGACCCTTTACAATGCTCTTGAGCTCTCTAAAAGGCTCGGTGTCTTAACCTTGTCTGATCTATCCCTTAACCATTTGATTCCCTCAATAGGCATGTATGTCTTGGTGGTTTTCCTCTTCTGACAGAGGAATAACCATATTCAGATATTTTGGGTAGCATGCTGTGATGCCTAGGAGCTCTCTCGTGCTAGAGATGCCCCAAAATGTTTGTTAAGATGGCTGTTGTGGTGGTCGGACTGTCGATGCTCCATGATCTCATTTGATTTGGGTTGCAGAGTGCTGTGGCCCCTCTCTTTCCCTTTCCAGGATCTGTCCGCCGACCACTGTATCTTGGCTGAATCCCTCTTCTGGCATGCAAACATTTCTGCACAACGCTTCTAAGGATGGCTGGCCACCTGATCTTGCAAATGGAGTGGCTATTGGGCCTACGAAATCCCTGCAATAGTCCCTTTCAAAAGATAACCATGACTTTTTTCTTTTTCATACATAAGACGTTGCACTTGTGTAAATCCCGCCCTTCTCTGTTCTTTTCGGACCTCAAAATTTCTTAAACATGGCCTATTCTCTCATCATTTCTACCCCCTGGGTCACTGTCATCTATCACAGCTAGCCTGGTCCCTTTGTTCCCCTTGTATTTTGAAATACTTAAAAATATGGGAAATACATGAAAATTGGCCTCCCTCCGGACTTCAAATCTTATGGATTTCATTCCCGAACCCTTTCATGTTCGGGAGTCACCGCAATCGGCATTTCCAATTGTATAGAGGCCCTGCTCTGTAATATTTCGATGTGATTTTGCAATCTGATCGCAATCGCATATCGCTCTAGCCAATGGTCTTCATATAACGCGACATATGTTCCTGCCGATTGTAAACCTGCGATGCAATGTGGGCCCCCCAACCCTTGGTAATGTTCTACTGTGATGTAATCGATGCGATCTGATTGTAATCGTTGATCATTAAACGCCAGGGCTTTATATATTATGCTCTCCGCCACCACGACTGTCGATGTGACTCACCGATTAATTGCCCCTTCAACTTGGACGATTGTGATTTAGCCCATTAGATCTGGGCCGTTGATCGGAGAGATCTAACGGCAGCTGTGCGTTGCTCTATTCGTGCCTGCAATATTCAGTATTTTCACTGTTTTGGAGTATTTTAGTCTCCCGAAAGCGTATTTCCGCCCTCCTGAGGGCTTTTGGCATATGATTGTTTCGATCTTGGGAGGATATTAATCAACTCTTGAATTACTTCAAGAGTGTTTTGGATCCATTTTCTGGTCCAAATGTCAACAAGGCTAACACTGTCTCCTTCTGGGGATGAAATCCTCCCTATGAGGTTTCAAGAATCACAAAGCAATGCCTTTCTTGTAAAACAAAATTAAATATTTCCCCTAGTGTTCCATTGGGCATGGAGTCTTTTTAGCCAAAACATAAAAAGTGAAAGAAAAACATATGTACAATAAAAAGGTTTTAAGGCCTTAAATGAAATAGAGTTTCAGGAACCGCCCATTTACTAGGCTACCAAAAGTGTCTCCTCCTTCCAGATTGTGCAGGATGAATGTATTGTTGTGCTGAACTTGAGCAATGACAAAAGGACCTGTCCATAAGGAGTCAAACTTGCCATGATTACCTTTATTTTCCTTCAATGCATCCCATTTGAGCACCCAATCACCAACTTGGAAATTGTCCACTTTTGGCTTCTTGTCAAAGGTTTCTTTGATTTTCTTTTGATGGACTTGTGACTTCTCAACCAGCTGCTCTCTGATCTGTTGTAATTCAACTAGGTTATTCATTCTTCTTACCATGTCATTTTCTTCATCTTGTTCTTCTTGCAAGAACTTAGCCACAGGGAGGATCAGCTGGATAGGGAAAACAACATCAACACCATAAACCAGTTTAAATGGAGAGTTACCTGTGGACTTTTTGATGGAAACTTTGTCAGCCCATAGTGCAAACCTCAACTTCGAATCCCAACTCTTTTTGCTGTCTTCTAACAGTTTTTTGATTATCCTTACCAAACTCTTATTAGATAATTTTGCCAGGCCATTACATTGAGGGTAATATGAGGTAGAATGCAGCACTTGAATGCCCATGGATTCATCCATGTCCATCAATTCTTTTGCCTTAAAATTTGTTGCATCATCAGTGACTAGTATGGTTGGGCAACCAAATCTAATGAAAATATTCTCTTTCAAGAACTTTATGACAACTTGATGATTGGCATTCTTAGTGGGTATAGCCTCAATCCACTTGGTGAAATAATCAGTGGCTACTAAGATCCATTTGTGTTGGCCACTGGAATGTGGGTTAATCTCACCTATAAAGTCCAAGCCCCACTGTTGGAAGGGAACACTGACCTGTATTGGCTTCAAAGGTAGAGATTTTAGCTAATGTCTTCCTACAAACCTCAGGCACTTGTCACAAGCTTTTACAAAATAAAACACATCAGAGAACAACGTAGGACAATAATACCTAGCCCTCAAGATTTTGTGAGCTGTGGTTTTCCAATAATGATGCCCACCACAGATGCCAGAATGGAACTGGTGTATGACCTCTACAGATTGTTCTTTATCTAGACAACTCAAGAGGATTCCTGATGGGCCTTTCCAGTAAAGCAGATTTTTGTCAATGTGGAATTTGGCTGATCTGAGTCTAGTGGTATGAGCTTGAATTGAACTAAGCCCTGGAGGAACTTCCAACTTCTGTAAGAAATGAACTATGCTGGAATACCATTCGCATGTGGCTAGATTTTCAGCCAAGGACTAATTCTTCTTTTTCTCTTCTGATGTTCCCTTTGTTTTCTCATCATCTAAATTTAGACCCATGAAGTTTATGTCTACCAAGCTGCAATTCTCTTCAGCCATGAGCTTAGCCAAGCCTTGGCCTTTGACAAGCTTAATGGGCTTCACCTCTATGTCGAATTCTATGACTTTTGCAATCCATTTTTCCCTATTTCCATCAATATTTGGCTGAGTTAAGAAATCTTTCACTGAGGCTGAGGGCACATATGCAATTACTTCTGAATGCAGAATATAAATCCTGAATACTTTCAAAGATTTTATGAGAGCATAAGCTTTCTTCTCAATAAGGTCATACCTTAGTTCAGCATCCCTTAGAGTTTTGCTGAAAAAGACCATGGGGTGCTCTATGCCTTCATCATTTTTCTGTAACAAAACTGATGTGAGTGTATCATAAGACGCAAAAGAGAAGATACAAAAATCCATAGTGTAATTTGGGCTGATTAGAGTGGGAGCTTCTGTGATAGCTTGGTTGATGGCTTCAAAAGAGCTTCTTGGAGCAGCTGTCCATTTTATCTCCGATCCTTTCTTCAGCATGGAAGTGATGAGCTTTACTAACTTTGCAAAGTTTAGAATGAACCTCCTTACAAAGTTGATCTTACCCAAGAAGGATTGGATGCCGCTTTTCGACCTAGGGATAGACAATGTCTAAAAGGCTTGAACCCTTGCTAGATCAATCTTCACACCTTCAACAGAAACAATATGTCCCAAAAGTTTGCCTTCTTCTAGAGAAAACTATGACTTCTTTGGGTTTACTGAGATTTTAAACTGTCTGCACTTTAGGAAGACCTTCTTAAAATGCTGTAAATGGTCTTTGTGGCTATTGGAGAAGACTGTTATGTCATCAAGATAAATAAGGACAAACTTGTCCTTCTCTCCCATGAAGGCTATGTCCATGACCCTCTAAAACATGGCCCCAGCATTCATCAGTCCAAAGGGCATCTTGGAGTACAAGAAAGTACCCCCAGGAGTACTGAAGGTGGTATTTTCCTAATCTTTAGGATGTACAACAATCTAATTGTAACCTGAAAATCCATCTAAGAAATTCATGACTCTAGCCCTTGAAACCTTTTGTAGCAAGTGTTCCATCTTGGGTAGGGGATAGTTATCTTTTTTAGAGCACTTGTTCAGATTCATGAAATTAATAGGAAGCCTGATTTGTCCATTTTTCTTCCTTACCACCACAAGGTTGGCTATCCATTATGAATACCTTAGGGGAATTATGATTATGGCATCCAATAGCTTCTTGATTTCTTTCTTGAGCAAAGGAAGTAAGAGAGGGCTTCCATGTCTTAATTTTTGCTTAAAAGGGGTTGTGTTCTTTTCCAGTGGGATCCTATGTTGAATAATGTTCGGGTCATAGGTTTTAAGATCGTTGTATTCCCAGGGAAAAATATTAGTGAATTGCTTCATGAGGGTGCAATACTTGGAATTCTGGGCAGAAGACAAATGAGTATATAGATTGATGAATTTCAGATGGGTTGGGATCCCTATATTATGTTGAAAAACAACAGACTCCTTCTCTATTTTGGCTGGCTTGTAGGATATGTCATTATGATCGAAAAGCTTCTCTAGAGGCACCAATCCCTTTGGTATGTGAATATTGGGCATCTAGATGATGCTTTCTCGCCTGATTTCACTTTTTAGCTTGGATTGGCCAAATTCTTCCATGTTTTGATTTTCTTGGTCGATGCGCATTTAAGAAAATTCCTCAATGACTTGTAAAAACCTGTCAATTTCCTCATTGTCTACAAAAATTCTCCAATATTTGACATTTTCTGGTAGGGATGATCTGTATTCTATTTGAACTTCATATGTCAATTTAGGAGGCAAAGGAGGAACAAACGTGTTAGCAGAGACAACAAGGGTGTTGGAAAGCTGGTTCTTCATTCTTGGAATATAAGAAATGTTGAAATCATTGAAATAATATTTAAGCCTCCATACCTCATCCCTATATGCTTTCAGCCTTGGATGCTTTTCTTGGAACATTTTATTTACCTGCTGAATGATGAGGTCTGCATCTCCAAACACTTGCAGGCCTTTGATACCCATTTCCTTAGAAGCACTTAAGCCCAGAATCAAAGCTTCATACTCTGCTATGTTGTTTGTGACCTGAAAGGTTAATTTGAAAGACAAATGAATGTATTCATGTGTTGGGGAAATAAGGGCTACACCTGCCCCTACAGCTTCTTTGGAGCAGGCCCCATCAAAGAACATACCCCAAATCTGTGGGTTTCCATCCTGCATGATCTAGCAAACTGGATTTTTAAGTTGCATGGAGGCCAACTGAGACTCTTCAATATGAAGAATACATGCTCCAAAATCAGTATCAACAATGTAGATGGGATGATTAGTGGGATTTTTCTCATTGATGATGATGTAAGCCAACTGCGCCTCTCTGTATAATCTCTTGCTCCCACCTCCGAAAATTGGGACAGTAGCATAGGATAGATCATTTTGTAATGATCCACCTAGTCTCTTGATCCAACCTCTGGAAAGTAACATGCCAAATTTGGGAGGTACGTCGGCTACCACAATATCCATCATCATGCTTTTCATAGGCAGCTCAGACAAAGTGATGACTAGGTCCTTGATTAATCCTAGACATTTCACTCTTCTAGAGTCGAAAGAAGACAAATCATGATAAGGTTTAGTGATGTCGAGACCCATCCCATCCATGACAGCCTTGGGAATTAAGTTATGGCTAGCTCTAGTGTCCAAAAGGCAGTTGTGGAGGATTTTATCATGAATTTTCAAAGAGACATAGAATAATGGGGAGTTGTCCTCATCATTTTCAATCATTGGGTTGAGGATAATAGCTGGCTTGTCTTCTTGTAGATTTACATGGTCGGTGGAGGCTTGGATGGCTTTAAGCTCAAGGGCTTCAAGGATGGATATTTTGAAGGACTCACTTTTCACTAGTTCAATCAGAGGCATAGGTATTCTTCGCTTTTGAATTTCTCATTGAAAACTGAAAGGAGAAGGGGACTTGTCAAGGCCTCTTACGTCTTGAGCTGGAGCTTTGAGGATGATAGGATCAACTGCTAGTTGTTTTTTCTTATTAGCTTGATGCATTGTAGGGTCAGCAGCTCTTTGAAAAGGAGTTTCCTTGGCATTATTCATCTTCAACCATAGATTATATCTGCGTTGATCTTCAGCTTGCATAACAACTTCACCACCCCATTCTTTGTTAGTCTAGTCATTGCATAATGACTTTTCATAGGCAGCTGCAGTAAAAAAGGAAGCATTGCCTTTGTCTTCAAGGCAATTGATCTCATCATCTTCTTCAAACTTCTCTTCCTCCATGAATACATTCTTGAAAGGCGTCTTCACCCTTTGGTCTTCATTGGCATCTTTGCTTCTTTGCAATATCTGCAACTGTTCATTAGCTCTTCTATATGGATTTGGATTTCTAGGAGCAAAGGTATTGGGAACTCTCCCTTTCCCAGGGTGTTGTTCAACCTTTAATTTGGAAATTTCAAAGGCTAATGACTCGATCATTTTGGTCATTTTATCTATCTTAGGATCAGAGGATGATGAAGACTCACCCCTCTGTCTTCTTCTATCAGCATTTCCCTTGAGTTTTTCTGCAGCCATGATGTTTGATTCTACTTCCAAGGCTGCATCCTGCATGTCAGCCAAAGTAGCACATCGCCTCTCTCTCAACAGTAGGCAGAAGTCAGAATCAAAAGCATTAGCATAGGTGAGTTTAGCAGAGGTAGTGGTAGGTTTTACTTCCGCCGGTATCTTGTTGTACATGCAGTTAAATCTCTTACTAAAATTGGACAACAACTCCCCATTTTCCCTCTTCAAGTTTCCAAACTCAATGTGGTAGTAGAGGAGATCCTTCTTATCCCCCCAATGTTTTAGGAATGCATCACCTAAAGCTTCGATATCTGCTTTAGATGTTGGGGCTTGTTCTCTGAACCATTTTCTAGCCTCCCCATCTAGGCTTTGGACAAAGACTCTCATCCACACATCATCTTCACTAATGTCCAGATTATCAACATAGCTATAAAATGACTCGAGGTGTTCTTCAGTAGTAACACCTTCAATCCTAGTGAACTTAGGCATATACTTCTGATATTCTCTAGTGGGCATAACATTTAAAGGAGTGGGCAGTATTAGAGGTCCATACCTAGCAGCTATGATTATTTCCATTTTGGTGGGTGCTTGTGGACCTGCAATAACTGTGGTGACTAAAAGAGTAATAGAAGTCTGAATGACAGAAGGCTGAGGAGTGACTGATGAGACCAAAGGAGTATGATGGATAGGAGGTGAGGTTCCCTTTGGGCTGAAAAAAAAAGGAGGAACTAAAGAATAAGGAGCTTTATGAATTTCTGAGAGTTTTTCTTTACTGCTAGTATTAGAATTTGTACTCTCAACATGTATTTGTTCTATTTCAGGATTTTCTTGAAGAGATATAGAATATTGTTTAGCTTTACCTAAACCTGATGCTCCTTTCTGCGATACTTTCTTCTCTTTGATGGTCTTTTCAAGATCAGGTACTTGGTCAGCTTGGGATTTTTGAGGATTTCTCTGAGTATGCCTCACAAATTGAGCCAGAATTATGAAGTGGAATCGCCAAGAGGTTTGGCCTCCAGTAGAGTCGCTAGATAGATGATTACAACCGAAAATGTGCCTAAACTTTGTCTATCATCAAAGCTGGATCTATGTCATTTCCCAGGGAAGTTGAGTTTCAGTTTCCTCTCCCCGGTAACGGCACCAATTATGTTAGCACTCCAGGAAACTCTCCTATGTTGCTGCTCGGAGATGCGTGGTAACATATAATCTTCAGTATTGTTCTCTAAACTACTGGAATGGATGATGGTTTGTATCAAGTCAGATAACCATTTCAGCTCTATTCTCACTCAGGACGTGTGTTGGATAGGTAAATCCCCTCTGTGGACAGAGGCGATCCCACTAGCCTAAAACAGAACTAGGCACAATCAAACCACGCTGCCACGCAAGTTCCTAGTTATACATCAAAGGTGAATTAAGAAGACCAACCTGGAATCCAACGCTATGGTCGAAGCAGAGTTGATATTCCCGCTCCCTCGCTCCAGCAGATCATAAACGGACACCTGCACATGCAAAGGAAGAAACAGATACCAGCATAAAATCCACCAAGGCACAACTATATTTCAGTCAGAAAGGAAATAAATCAAACATCACTATAATAGACGATGAGATTGGAACTATAATAACAGTCGTTCATTAATTAATAATAGACAGGAAAAGTTACAACCAAGGTTCTGACGTTGAACCTCTCCTCTAGCTGGGCGAGCAACTATATGTGTCTTGCAATGTACCTCCTCTCCGGCAGCATAATCACAACTAGCATTCCTCCAAGAACTCAACAACTCAACAACTAGCACTCCCTTTTCTAATGGATGAGGACAAATATTTATAGATGGAGAAGGTAGAAAGATTCGATGAACCAGGACACCCATTGTGGATTGGCATTATCTCGGAAAAGCTACTGTGGATAGTTGTCAAGGATAGATGATGACTCTCGACCTCTATCCGGTGGATTTTTCCCTCAAAAGACTTCGTTCTCTGAATGGAAAAAGCAGAAGTGCGTGCTTTTGGCAAAAATCATTACCAAACTGGGCTGGCGTGGGTGTTGTTCTGTGACAGAGCGCCAATGGTCGCGCCCTCTTTTGAGGATCTCAGTGATTGGCGCGGGTAAGATACTGTGGGCTTGCGCCAATGGAAAAAGAGTACTTTCCAGAGATAATTTGCAGAAGGTGTCTTCAGGAATCATGAAGTACATACTCAGGGGAACATAATGCAAGTGTTTTTGGGTTATTTCACTGCTCACAGGTCCCGGAATGCGTCCTCCAATGTATGGAAATGGGGCGATAGGGGCGGTAACCAATGGTGACAAATTACTGTGTAACAGATGCCCCCTAAAGCATGAAGTCCGAGAGGTAGAGAGAGGGGTGAAATGCTTTACAAGAACACACATATAGAGCTGCCGCCGAGGATCTGCGTTAAGAGACACGACTGATAGTTCAATTACATGATGTACGTGGTATGGTTGCAGCCATCCATAAGAGAGTACATAAATATTCTAGATCCATACTATGGACGCAGCCATCTGGTTAGGATCAATGAATTGACTTAGGTATGGTCGCAGCCATCCAGTGAATGAGTCATGTATCAAGAATCATGCCTGGATTACAACAGACACAATCCAGGGTCTTGCGCTCCATCTCGACCCGAACAAGAGTACAAGTTCAAGCATGTGAATATATGAGCTGAAGTCGAACATGCATGAACATCGTCTGATTACCAGTCAATAGTGGAAACTGTTAACAGACACGAGAGGTACCACCAATAATGAAAATGGCCCTCAAGGTACTATAGGTACAATCTATGGCGTGCGAATTAATGATCTGAATTCGAACACCCGTAGAATCATTCGATCGGAGGCCAATGATGAAAACCTCACGTCGAACACGAAGAACCTGTCATTGAGGCATGCAGGCTCCAAGGCACCGGAAGGGAGTCTCTAGATCAGCTTCCTGGATAATGAGCTGAAGTCGATAGGAAGTGACCTTGATCGAAGGTGGGCCATAATGTTTCTCACATCATCGATGCGAGACAGAGAGATAATGTTGTGAATCAAGATTGTACGAACTATCAGAGGGAGGTTGTTTCTTTGCAGAGGTCAACTTCTCTTGAACATATCGGCGGCACATTAATGGAATTGGCAGTATTTGACATCAATGTATCAAAGGTCATGATGACGAGGCAATGAGTGGATGAGAGGTCAAATAGGGTACCCAAGTCCATGGAAGCAAGTGAAAAATATGAGATGAGATATCCCCACCCTGGACACGAAAGCAGAAAAGTGCCATGTTCAAGAGCGACATACTGCCGACACGATAATAATTAGGGTTCAAAAATTTTCTTTTCCCCCCGCCATTTCTGGCGAGTACCCCAGTTATTTTTAACAAGCTTGATGGGGATAGCATATGCTTGTGGTGTGTCATTTCGACAAAATCCGATGTCATCAGGTTTTAACGAGTCTGACAAAGGAAGAACTCGACGTCTTTTCATGTTTAGAGAGTTTGAAAAGACAACAGAAAAGGAAACTCTAGGGGTGTCCATTTTCGTAAAGTTGTGTCTCTCGGGCCCGAAAAAGTATAAAATAATACCCGAAAGAACCGCCTGACCATTACGATCGAGGAGTACTTTTCATAATTAGTGATTTCAACTTGAAAAAGTAAAAAAGTGATCAAAATCACGTTGTTTCGTAACCATTAACGAGTTTGAAACGACAAAAACCCGGTAATCTTTTTATGTTTTAGCGGTCGACAAAAAGAACTTAAAACGACCGCCCCTTATTAACGTTTAACGAGTCAAGAGGGAAAACTCAGCAATCTTTTCGTTTTTAAATGGTCAGAAAAGAGCTGAAAGCGGACCTCCATTTTTATTCTCTTTAGCGAGTCAAAAAGGAAAAATACTCGGCAATCTTTTCATTTTTTACGAGTCAGAAAAGAGCTTAAAAGGAGACTCGTCCTGGAGGAACGAGTGGTATAAAGGGTAGAAACTGGTTCCGGTAATGGTGGAACTGCTCAAAACATGTAATGATCAAGAGGCTGGCTAATAAAACCACTCATCGCTGCGGTTCCTCAGGAAAGGATAATAAACCAGGTGAAAGCATATGATCGGCCCAAGAGATGGTGGCGATGGAATGAAACAACCAAGGCTCATCTAGCAGGATTTAGCAGATAAAAGGCAATCATGGGATGTAAATCAGGTATGGGTTCATTTTTACACAAGCTTGAACCATGGAGAACTTTGCTTGGATTCGGTTTCATGTTTACACAAGCTTGAAACGAAAAACTATGCTTGCTATAAATTTGCATGCCCCCAGCATGATAATGCAAATCGAGGTACATGCCCCCAAGCTTCATGGCATGCACGGAGTGGATGGAATGAAGGTTCACTTGGAAAGACTCGATTTTGAAGGAGGATGCATGACCCCCGGGCTTCAGTCACGCGCCCGGGTCAGCTGCCGTCATCAGAATGATGGAGTGGATGTTGAGGCATTTCCTGTGGAAATAAGACCATTTAGGAATGGTAGATGACTATATGTGAAGTGTGAACCGGGGAACGAAAGTTGGTCTACGATCCTGATCGTCCTTCCTTTGTGCGGAAAACACATCACTCTGAAGAGTGAGGACAAAATTGCATGTATGCGATAAATATAGTCTCATCCAAGGAGTAAATTGTAATCTAACGGACCTTGGACTACCATGACGCTCATTTGAACGGTCTTCCCTTCTGATGTGATAGGTACATTGGGAAGAATTCCTAAAGGTCGAGTGGTTTCTCGATGGAAACCTGTAAGGTTTCTCATCTCAGGCAGAAGAAGTGGCGAACCAAGTGCCTCCCAAGCTGTTCAAGAAAGGATACTCACAGGAGATCCCTCATCAATAATTGTACTGGCCATAACCATTCGGTAGACTTGGACTATAATTCGAAATGGTATGGAGGCTGGTAACCGAGGATTGCCTAGTTGATCCCAATTGAAGGAAACAACTAGGTTGCTTGGAGGTGGGACCGAATAAACGTTCGGATATGATTCTGATGGACTTTCTTCCTGTTGCGAAGGAATGAGAGGGATGCTCACTTGATCATTAGAGTCTATGTTCATGAATAGAATTTGGATGGTGGGGTCTTCATTCTTTGCAGTGATAATATCATCTGAGGATGGAACTTCTGAAGGAAAAATCGGGTCACTTGTAATCTGGACCTTTTGAAAGGCCGGGTCAACTGTCATCTGGACCTTTGGGCTTTCGTCTGGTTTGGATTCAGATGTAATATCATCTGAGGATGGAACTTCCGAAGGGAAAACCAGGTCAATTGTCATCTCGGCCTTTTGAAAGACCGGGTCAACTGTAATCTGGACCTTTGGACTTTCGTTTGGTTTGGATTCAGATGGTTCATCCTTGATGATAAAGTGGTGCATAGATGATGAATGTAAATCAACACTCATTCCGACCAGGGACTGGTCTGGAACATGCTGAGCACAGCTAGGTTCGGGAAGAGAAGGCTGGATCAAAGAGGAATAATGCTTGATCACTTGGTTAGCGGAGAGATGATCTGTGGTTGCAAAAAGACGCTGATATCCAGCGGGTAGATGGGGTAAGGGAGCTGACAGACTTTCCAAAAGATGGGAGGCTTCATCCATAAGTGGACAAAGGCGAAGGAGATGATTACCTTCACAAAGTCGACAAGGGAAACGAACCTTCCCTTTTCTCTTACCAACTGATAAGGTATCGTCAATCTGCGATGACAAGGGGCGAGTCGGGTCACGGGACCATATATCTAGGATCCTGGGAATACCAGGACAATCAGAAAGAAAATGGTCCTCCTTGCATAATCGACAAGGAGACTTAGCCTTCCGCGGAGGAGCAGAAGGTGGTTCTACTTCAGATATTTTCGTGGTAGATGTGACCTTTCCCTTAGGAGACTTCTTCTTTTTGGTCTTCTTCTTCTTCTTCTTAGCCACCTGGTTACTGAAATCCAGAGTGTCACCAGGCGAAGTAGAAGATGAGGACGCAGCAATAGGCGAAGAATGGGAGGGGTCCACCTTAGAATCAACATGGTGTTGTTCGGGTGGAGGAGGTGGTGGCGGAACAGGAGTTATCATACTCGAGACCACCGAGTTTGAAAACAACCATACGGGCAAACCAATGGTCAACCCAGGCAAAGACAATGTTGCGATATACTGAACACCGACATTTCCAACAGAAGGAAATGGACGAGGGTTTCCATCAGGAGGAACACCTTGGCCAGTGGGCGCCGGGAAGGCTGCCATTGAACGAGAAATAATCCTACTCAAGCTAACGCAAACAAAATCTAATTGGGTAGATGTTATCGTGGCCAATAAATTTTAAGACACTGAACTTGACCTTTTCATATTTTAAGAGTCGAGAAAAGGATAAAAGATGACTCTAGTCTCCTTCGAAGATTTAATGAGCTCGAAGTGACAAGACGCTCACAGGCACCTTTTCTTTTAGGGAGTCCGAAAAGGATCAAAAGTGACTACTCTGGAGACTCTAGGTAAAAGGTTTACCAAACAATCCGTAAAACTGCTTATACACCTTGGCAATCAGACGAAAACCAAGGACTTCCCGTACTGCAGTCAATCTTCTCGAATGCTGTGTTCAGTGCATTACGGCTTGTAAGGAGGTAGACTCGGCTTCCTATGGATAAAGGATAATAGCCTAGTGGGGTCTCCCGTATATACGCGACGGTACGTGGGAGCTCAGTCCGTATTGGCACCTATCGTTTCACCGTGGAGGAATCACCCAACCACTTAATGGTAAGCTACCAGGTTTAAAGACGTCGGAACACGTCTCTAACCTAGACCTCTAGAGTATTTACGTTATGTTCCAATGCGTTGTTATGTTCATTGAGTTTATTTTAAAGTTTATCTTCAATTATGTTTCAGTTTTTTGGTCATACCGTATGTGATACCTCAAAAACTTCTTAAATGCAAACTATATGCCAAAACTATACCATTTCATTCGATGAATTCTATCTACAGGAGGGTTGAGATCTTTACACAAACGAAATGATCACTCAGCAAACAACAAAGATCCTAATGCAGCTAATAACAAGAAATGAATTTTTTCTTTTTTCTTTTTAATAGCAACAAATAACAATAAACGCTAACTAATATGATGCAAAAGATCTTTTGTTTTTCTTTCCTTTAAGATGGAAGGATGCATTTAAACAAATCTTAAGGGATATGCACAATCTAGGTTCACTCAATGAAATAGAACCAATTCTGAAACACCAAAATGAACTATGCAAGTAAGGAAAAACACAAAGACTTTCAATGAACCATGTAATCTAAGTTCGAATGAAGTCGAGTAAAATCTAAAGAGGCTAGAAGTGAATCACCCAGAGCATAGAAGATCAAGCTTTAACAAACCACTAGATAGGTGCAGAACATAACCAACAAGTTGACTGGAAAATCAAAAGACCGAAACTTCCCACAGAAGGCTAGACATGCAAAGCCACTAGATGTTCTAGGGCTGAGACGAAAATCAATAGAAATAAGCAAACAACTGAAGGATAAAGGTAAGACCAGTCAAACAGAGGTTCAACACACTTCCAGAGGCTGTAAGAGATATAAAAAGAGGCTGAAAGAGCTTCCCACCCACACACAGGCAAAATTTACAGGGCTGGCGCGACTGTCAGCCTGCAACTTGCGCTACCAAAGGATTGGCGCGAGTTGCTTTTGAGCAACATGCGCCAACTGGCGCGACTGTTAGAGTAAAAACCGCGCCAATTAAGCTTGCCGGCTAAAAAATAAATAACACGACCCCAGGTCGGGGTGACAGTGTTCAGATGGATCAACCAGTAAAGAATAATCTCAGAAATGACTCAGAAAACTCATTCACTCAAGCAAGCAGGAGAAAATTAACATGCAAGACAAACTCCAAATAACTTTCGTTCCCCAGCGGAGTCGCCAAATTGTTGGATAGGTAAATCCCCTCTGTGGACAGAGGCGATCCCACTAGCCTAAAACAGAACTAGCCACAATCAAACCACGCTGCCACGCAAGTTCCTAGTTATACATCAAAGGTGAATTAAGAAGACCAACCTGGAATCCAACGCTATGGTCGAAGTAGAGTTGATGTTCCCGCTCCCTCGCTCCAGCAAATCATAAACGGACACCTGCACATGCAAAGGAAGAAACAGATACCAGCATAAAATCCACCAAGGCACAACTATATTTCAGTCAGAAAGGAAATAAATCAAACATCACTATAATAGACAATGAGATTGGAACTATAATAACAGTCGTTCATTAATTAATAATAGACAGGAAAAGTTACAACCAAGGTTCTGACGTTGAACCTCTCCTCTATCTGGGCGAGCAACTATATGTGCCTTGCAATGTACCTACTCTCCGGCAGCATAATCACAACTAGCATTCCTCCAAGAACTCAACAACTCAACAACTAGCACTCCCTTGTCTAATGCATGAGGACAAATATTTATAGATGGAGAAGGTAGAAAGATTCGATGAACCAGGACACCCATTGTGGATTGGCATTATCTCGGAAAAGCTACTGTGGATAGTTGTCAAGGATAGATGATGACTCTCGACCTCTATCCGGTGGATTTTTCCCTCAAAAGACTTCGTGCTCTGAATGGAAAAAGCAGAAGGGCGTGCTTTTGGCAAAAATCATTACCAAACTGGGCTGGCGCGGGTGTTGTTCTGTGACAGAGCGCCAATGGTCGCGCCCTCTTTTGAGGATCTCAGTGATTGGCGCGGGTAAGATACTGTGGGCCTGCGCCAATGGAAAAAGAGTACTTTCCAGGGATAATTTGCAGAAGGTGTCTTCAGGAATCATGAAGTACATACTCAGGGGAACATAATGCAAGTGTTCTTGGGTTATGTCACTGCTCACAGGTCCCGGAATGCATCCTCTAATGTATGGAAACGGGGCGATAGGGGTGGTGACCAATGGTGAGAAATTACTGTGTAACAACGTGCATGAAAACCCCCAACAACACAAGGCTTTAAACCACTAATGCTCAATAGTTTGTAGATTTAATGGATAGATGGAGAATACTAACTATAGCAGCAGATTACATACATGAGCATATGTGAATGGCCAGCTACAGACAACAAATGAGCTTACTGACTGTACTGGTAGATGCATATATAATAACATATATAAATGGCTAGCTACAGGTAGCAAAGAAGCTTGCAACTCTAATATATCAAAGCAGAGATAAGATGACAATTATCTGGCCTCAGACACATAGAAAACATGAACAAAATGTTTAAGTGCACACATAGAAAAACAAAGAGAATTGACATTGAACATATAATGGCAAAAGAAGCTTATATTGCTGGAATGAATATGAGAAGCTTGAATGAATAGAGGAGAAATAATCTCTGAAAGTTGAACCTTTGTTACATCTAGTTTTCTGCCTTTTATAGGCCCTTTACAATGCTCTTGAGCTCTCTATAAGGCTCAAAGTCTTAAGCTTTTCTAATCTATCCCTTAACCATTTGATTCCCTCAATAGGCAGGTATGGCTTGGTGGTTTTCCTCTTCTGATAGAGGAATAACCATATTTAGATATTTTGGGTAGCCTGCTGTGATGCCTGGGAGCTCTCTCGTGCCAGAGGTGCCCCATAATGTTTGTTAAGATGGCTGTTGTGGTGGCCGAACTGTCAATGCTCCATGTTCTCATTTGATTCAGGTTGCAGTGTGTTGTGGCCCCTCTCTTTCCCTTTCTGGGATATGTTTGCTCGCCGCTGTATCCCAGCCGAATCCCTCTTCTGGCATGTAAACATTTTTGTACAATTCTTCTAAGGATGGATGACCACCTGATCTTGCAAATGGAGTGGCTATCAGGCCTATGAAATCCTTGCAATAGTCCCTTTCAAATGATAACCATGATTGTTTTCTATTTCATACATAAGATGCTGCACTTGTGTAAATCCTCCCCTTCTCTGTTCCTTTTGGACCTCAAAATTCCTTAAACATGGCCTATTCTCTCATTGGTTTTGCCCCCTGGGTCGCTGCCATCTATCACAGCCGGCTTGGTCCCTTTGTTCCCCTTGTATTTTCAAATGCTTAAAAATATGGGAAATACATGAAAATTGGCCTCCCTCCAGACTTCAAATCTTATGGATTTCATTCCCAAACCCTTTTGGGTCCGGGACTCATCGCAATCAGCGTTACCACCTGTATAGAGGCCCTAACCCTTCACAATATTTCGATGTGATCTTGTGATCTGATCTGATCGCATATCGCTCCAGCCAACAATCTTCATATAACGCGACATATGTTCCTGCCGATTGCGAACCTGCAATGCGATGTGGGCCCCCTGACCCTTGGTAATGTTATGCTGCGATGTAGTGATGTGATGTGATCACAATCACTGATCGGTCAATGCCAAGGCTTTATAGATTATGCTCTCCATCACCGCGACAGGCGATGTGACTCACCGATTAACTATCCCTGCAGCTTGGCCGATTGCAATTTAGCCCGTTAGATCTGGGCCGTTGATTAGCCATATCTAATGGTAGTTGTACGTTGCTCTGTTCGCGCCTGTAGTATTAAGTTTTTTCATTGTTTTGGAGTATTTTAGTCTCCTGATAGCGTATTTCCGCCCTCCTAAGGGATTTTGGCATATGATTGTTTCAATCTTGGGAGGATCTTAATCAACTCTTGAAGACTTCAGGAGTGTTTTGGATTCATTTTTTGGGCCAAATGCCAACAATGCTAACAATGTCTACTTGAAGAGATTGGAAGGATGTACGAGAGAGTGAATGCATTCTGTGATAGTCAGAGTGTTATTCACTTGGCTACAAATCCAGCTTATTATAGCAAGACCAAGCACATTGATGTAAGGTATCATTTTTTGAGACATGTGATTGATGGTGGAAAATTAGCTCTCAAGAAAATCCATACACAAGAGAATTGTGCAAACATATTCACTAAGCCAATTACAGTAGAGAAGTTGCGATGGTGTTTAGCTTCTCTTGGTTTGCAAAAGAGATGATGAATGGGCATGGGAAAGGGATTAGGAAAATTGTTGTCAAGGTGGAGTTTGTTGAAATATGACAACAAATTGTGTAAAAATGAGTAAAATTTTTATCAGTTACTGCTAGTTAGTTTTATACTAAATAGCAGTTATGTAACATAGGAGAGGCTCTCATAAAACTGATGAATGCCCAGAATATTGTAATCATGGAGAACCATTGTTGGTTTAATCAAGATCCAATCCCTTTCCTCGTGGATGTTGTAATCCTTCAGGATTTTTGTATAGTTAAGGATTTAGTTATAAATTAGGTATTTCTAGTTATAACTGTTTTAGTTATTTTTTTCAAGTATAAATGTAACCTTCATTGAATGAGTTAATATCTAGATCACAACATTTGAATCAATGGAATTCTCTAGACTTCTTCTCAAATTCTGAGTCTACTTTGGATATCCGTGGGAAGTGCTTTGGAGATTTTTTGAAATTGGGAATGCCAATACTTCAAATGTTTTTCACCGTGCAGATGTGCCCCAAGCACCGTGAGAGATAGCAACAATCCATTACAGGCTTCCAAAAACAGACTAACTACTTATTCAAAACCCACATTTGGATAATATTTGTCAAAGGCATGAGAGCAAAAGAGATCTTTCCACTGTTGTGGATCCAGTCATGTGAGCTAGTATATGGACGACTCTACAATTCCCCATCTTATAAGAACATCCATATTACGAGCGATAACTAAAATCTACATACTAGAGTAAAGTGGAAAATGCATTGTAAATATGGGTGAAAAAGAATAGTTTAAAAGCTCAATTGGAAGAGAATACCTGGGTTAAAAATCGATATTGTACCCAGAAATCGAGATTGTACCAAGAAATGTAAACAGAAAAAAAAAAAAAAAAAAGCAGTGAAATGGGAAAATTAACTAATAATCATTCAACTCATCAATGAGAGAAATTCAATTAAAACATACCTGTGAACCTATTTTTCCTTGAAGGTAAATGAAAACTTAATTGCAATAAAGAACCTCTAGACTATTTCCTCTCCCTTCGAGTCTGAAGCATGGTCTTCCCTATTTTCTCTTAAGAATAACTGAACCATGTAAAGCAAGACAATGGTTTTACCCTTGGATGCTCAGGGAATGAGAATGGAGCGAGAAATTCAAGGCATTGACGTGATGGGAGAGTAAATACATGCGAGAAAATTGATGTGGGGCATAGCAAGTTTAATGCCGGATTAGTAAGACAAAGTCCACACCAAGACTAGCACAATTGTATCCCATTGTAGTGAGGAATATGGCCCACTAAAAAAGCTTTACAGATGTGGATCAAATACCACTGGAAACCTAAAGGGAGCATTAACCTACATCTTGGGTCAAAGGGATTCTTCACTATGGTGTTCACAAATATTGAAAACAAAGACAGAGTTTTTGAAGGAGGGCCCTACTTCTTTGGAGTAGCTGGACTCTATATGAGGACTTGGATGATGAATTTTGTCCCGGAACGTGAGACTTTTACTTTGGTACTGGTCTGGGTAAGGCTCTATTCTCTACCTGTTGATTACTGGAAAACTGAATCGTTAGCTGCCATAGGAAACAAATTAGGTCGTTTTGTCAAAGCTTCTGAGGCCACAAGAAGGGGAAATATACTTCCTTTGCAAGGATATGTGTTGAAATGGATCTATCAGGAGGTCTTCTAGATAGATGATCTTGGAAGTTTTGATGAAGAATGGGTGCAAACAGTAGACTATGAGCATATTTTGTTTAGATGCCGAAGATGTCATGAACATGGGCACGTATTTAGAGGTTGTCCGCTCAGTAAAGTAGTAAACAAGAACAAAGCTAACACAATGAAGGGCACTGAGAGCTTTTAGAAAGTGGAAAACAGAGGGAAAAGCGGCAAAAGAGGGCCAACGCAACATCAAGATTAAGGACAACAGGTCAGTCAGAACAATTTCAAGGTTCTTGAGGAAGTGTAAGAGATCACAAAAGAGAATCAAGCAATGGAAGGAAGTCCTAGAGAAAAGGAGAAAGAAGAAAAATGGGAACAAACACAGGATATTGATTATCAGAAAGAGACTATGATGAGTGATGTTGAACTGGAGATGGATCAGGAAAAGACCTAGAGCGAAATAGACCTGGAGGACCATGAGCTTTAGGAGATTCTGGACAACGAACACCTAGATCTGGAAGGGTTCTTGATTCAGGGAACCACGAGACGGGTAGATTCGTTACGACAAGAACAGCTCAACAGAATACAACAATTGTTTCTATGGAAAACTCAGGCTAAGGGGTTGGATCAAGGAAAAAATATTGATAAGCATGATAACAAAGGTGTGAAAGTGATGAAAACAACTCCGAGATTAACTACTTGAAACCCTCGAAAGAAAAGAGAAAGAAAAAAGAAGAATCAACCCTTGATGGAGTGTGGAAAGCTAATGATAAACTCAGGTAAGATGAAAGATCTAGCCAGCTACTCCTTTACAAATCTTTAATTATGAAGTTTACATCTTGGAATATCAGAGGTCTAGGTAGTAAGAGAAAGTAGAGAATTCTTAGTAATAGAATGAAACAAGCAACGCCAGATATAATCTTCATCTAAGAAACGAAATGTTCTATTCAAAAATTAAGAAAAATTCACAGTAAATGGCTCAGTAGATTTGAGTTTCTAGAAGTCAAAGCAGAGAACATAGTGGGGGGCATACTTACTCTTTGGAACCACCAAAAAATTGGTATAATAGATCCTGAAGCATCTAGGAATTATTCATTAGTAGTTATTTAACCTGTAGGAGACAAAGATACCTATCTGGTTACGAATGTTTATGGCCCTCAAAGAATAGATGACAAACTCAGGTTTCTAGATTAACTGGTGGATCTTAGGGACATACATGCAGGAATACATTGGATCATGGGAGGGGACTCCAACATGATTAAATCACTTTCAGAAAAAAAGAGGAACCAGAGCTCTAAGTAAAGACTGCTTAGCGTTTCAAACCTTTACAGATAATATGAATCTTGTTGATACTGATATGAACAATGGCCACTTTACTTGGAATAATAGAAGAGGAGGAGAGTCTCAGGTAGCCTCAAAATTAGACAGATTCATTATCTCAGAGGATCTTATGCTAATAGATAAGGAAGTAATAGCGAGAGTTCTCCCTTTTGGAGGCTCAGATCACTGGCTGGTTCAATTGGAAATCAAAGGCATAGGTACTCCTAGAAATAGACCATTCAGATTTGAAATATCTGTCTTTCCCATCCAGACATCATCAATAATATTATTGGTCAGAATATTTGCAGATTCAGGGAACAAGAATGTTTCTTCTACATAAAAGACTAAAACACATCAAACTCAGGCTCAAAGATTGGAACAGGAATGATTTTGGCAATATTTTTGTGGAAAAAAAATCTGTTGAAAACAAAATGAAGGTTCTCAACCAAGCTCTGATTACAGAAGGATTTGATAAAGTTAAAAGTATTCAAGTTGCTAAACATCAGCAAGAATGGGATAATCTGTGTAAACAAGAGGAAATTTTTTGGAGACAAAAGTCTCGAGTGCAATGGCTAAAAGAAGGAGAGCGTAACACCAAATTTTTTCACAGATCCACCATGGCTAATAGAGCTCACAACAGAATCACTTCAATTAAGAATGAGGTCGGGGAGCTTAACACCTCCCATGAGGACATTGAAGCTGTGTTAGTAAAGTACTTCCGAGGCATAACTCAGGAAAACAATTCAGACAGAGATTAGTTCATAAGAGATGTTACTAGTAACATACCTAAGCTGGTGTCTAGAGAGGAAAATTTCAACCTTAATAGGCCAGTATCTGAAGAAGAGGTAAGTGAAGTCCTCAAAGAAATGCAGAATGGTAAAGCACCAGGTCTGGATGGTTTCAATGTGGATTTTTTTAAAGCTTGCTGGAACATAGTCAAACAGGATATTGTGAATGTTGTGGAGGATTCCAGGTTGAACAGAACTATTCTGAAAGTGCTCAATACCTCCTTCATCTCTCTAATTCCTAAATAGGACATCACTCAAACTCTGGATAAGTATAGACCTATAGCTTTATGCAATGTGGTTTACAAGATAATATCCAAGGTAGTGGCTAAGAGACTCAAACCTCTGCTTCCTACTCTAGTTTCAGGGGAACAATCCGGTTATGTGGAAGGCAGGCAAATTCTCGACAACATCATTCAAGCTCAAGAGGTGGTTCACTCGTTAAGTAGCAAAAGACAAGCTGGAATGATCATGCAATTAGACATAGCCAAAGCTTATGATAAGGTAAACTAGACTTATATCAAGAAAGTTCTTATGGCTTTTGGATTTGACCATAACTGGGTTGGATGGGTTATGGCCCTGGTGAGCTCCTCTAGCTTTTCAATTTTGGTGAATGGCTCACCCTTTGAGATATTTAGTCCTTCCAGAGGCCTCAGACAAGGAGACTAGCTCTCTCCCTTTATTTTAATCCTCATGATGGAAGGACTGCATAGGTCTATCAAGCATGCTACAGTAACAGAGAAGATTAAGGGCCTTCAACTAACTGAGAATGGTCAGGCTCTGACTCATCAATGGTTTGTAGATGACACCATGTTACAGGGACTCCCCACAGTCAAAGAAGCTACAACCTATAAACAAATCCTAAATGACTTTGCCATGGCTACAGGTATGGAAGTTAATCTCTCCAAATCAAAAATCTTTTTCTTTAATACCAATATTTCTATTCAGAGAAATATCTCCAGAATTCTAGGCTTTCAAAGAGATTCCCTCCCCTCTAAATATTTGGGTATTCCTCTAACTGCTAAACCAATGCATAAGAGCATCTAGGAACCAGTGATCAATAAGTTACAGGATAAAGTTAGAAAATGGACATTCAGATCTTTAAACCTAGCAGGTAGATTGGTACTTACAAAGGCAGTACTGCAATCAATTCCGGTTTTTATGTTATCAGCTCTCCCAGCTCCAAAAGGGGTCTTATAGCAATTCAAAAACATCCAAAGAAACTTTCTTTGGGGGAAAGAGGAGACAAGGAAAAAATGGGCCTTAGTTTCTTGGGACAAAATCTGTAGACCCAAGAATCACGGAGGCCTAGGCTTGGATGATCAGGAAATTCTTAGCAACGTTTTAGGGGCTAAACTTTGGTGGCGTTGGGTTCAAGATCCAAACGCCCAATGGGAAAAAATATGGAAGGAAAAATATGCTAGCTCCTGGCAAACCAGTGAACTCATAAGAATGTCTGGAAATATAAAGGGCTCATACATCTGGAACAAAGCCTAGGAGAACAGAAGCCTGGTACAAGAAAATAGTTTCTGGGAAATCAGAGATGGAGACTTAGCTCTATTCTGGGAGGATAAATGGCAACAAGAACCAATACTGTTAAAAGAGGACTTTTTAGGCCTTAAGAACTAGACAAACTCCCAAGGATTGATTTAGGTAAAGGACTCCTGGGATCATACTCAACATACTAGAAAATTGAGACTCTGGAGAAACACTGATTGCAGAGAGGATAACCCCTTGGAAACAAAAGTAGAGACACTCATGAGAATGTTGGATCAAAGGAATATCTTGGTAATAGAGGGGCAAGAGAAATTAAGATGGGGCAATAATAAAGAGGACACCTTTAATCTTAAGGAAGCAAAAGGAATTTTACTTGAGCTGGATTCTAATATCCCAAATAAGATTTGGCAGAACCTATGGAGGCACCAAGGGTGGATGAAGATCAAACTCTTCATGTGGTTGGTACATCACAAGAAAATCTTGACTTGGGATAATATTAGGAAGAGGGGTGTTCTGGGGCCTTCTAGATGCCAGCTCTGTGAGGCTCAAGAGGAGACAATGGAGCATTTACTCAACAACTACATTTTCACCTCCTGGCTATGGGATACATTTGCTACCATTTTTCAACAAACTGACAGGGACAAAGGGAGTATCATTAACACCCTCAATAATTGGAGAAGCAACTTTTCGGATTATGAATTTCTTAGTTCGGCCTGGGCCCTAACTCCAAGCTTCATTATATGGAATGTTTGGAAAGAGAGGAATAAGAGAATATTCAAGGATGAAAAGAATCCCCCTCATCTCCTGTTTGAGCTGATCCTGAAACAGCTTAAGGAGACAGTGGGATCCACTGTTCATAATTTCCCTAAAAATCCTCCCTCAGAGTCTGAATTGAGAATTCTTAGGCAGCTTGATATGCAAGGGCTCATTCCTCAAAGCCTAGATAGGAAAGGAATCTCAATGGATACAGAGAAGGATTACTGGCATCCTCCCTGGAAGGTTATTTGAAATACAACATTGACGGGGCTTCAAAGGGCAACCCGGGAACTGCTGGTTATGGAGGGGTTTTAAGGGATGAAAAAGGAGGTATTATCTCCATTTTCCACTGCCATTTAGGAAAAGACACCAACAACATGGCTGAACTAATGGATTTGGAACAATGCTTAGAGTTTCTGAAGTAGGACAACCGCTTGAATGTGATTATAGAAGCAGATTCTGAGTTAATCATCAACGCGGTGAAAACAATTTGTCATGGACCAGGGTCAGAGAAGGTATCAAAACACTGGAGGCTAATCTGGGTTTTCGAAAGAATTCAAGGTCACCTTCAAGGACTTCGTATAGTAAGCTTCAACCATGTTCGTAGAAAGGCCAATAAACTGGCAGATTTTCTGGCCAACGAAGGTGTAAGCTGTACTGAAGGCAGGGTCAAGATGGAAGAGTAGGTGCTACCTCAAGGCAGATTAAAAACTCTCTGCTATGAGCAAGCGGAAGAGGACAGGGCCAGGGAGGCAAAGTCCTGTTGATTTAGTTTCTTTATGGGTAGATATTGTCTTCATTATCGGGTTCTGTGTGGGTTGCAGACATTTTTCAGCCTTTGCAATGTCCAATTGCTTGGGAGTTTCAGAAACTACCGGAGAATCTCCTGGAGTAGTTTGCTAGGTGAGCTCAGTTTTTCAGTAGGTCAAATAGGGGGAAGGACCGACACAGTTCATTGTTTCAGGTTTAGGTGGAAAGGTATCATCGTGAGGGATTCAGTCTTTCCGGTGGCCGAAAATCCCTAGATTCACCTTTTCGGGACGCAAAACCGCTCCCCTGGCAGTTTTTGGGTGATCACACAGCTCTCAAGTGGGATGCGGTTTTCACTATTTTGTTGTGATTCTACTTAGCTAATTACACATGGCAGGATGGCCATATCAAATACCGCCCTCATTGCATGCTATTGTTCGGTGCTTTAGCACCGAGCTATATCAAACCCAATAGTTGGATCTCGTGGGGCAGATCAACGGTTGGGAACAATCATGTAGTTTGGTGGGGCCAAGTTGTTAAACACCGAATGACTGTGCGATGTGATATAGTCCTCAACCGTCAGATGAAGGGAGGATATTGGACGGTCAAGATGAATAGAAGCTAGTTTGGTGAGAAGATGCGTGGAATCTTCTAGGGATTTTTGCGCATAACTTTGTCTTTTGCCTGAATTTTTGGGTATTCCAAGGGTTTAGTTTTCTAGGTGTAAGGTTGAGCATTCATGCCTTTGGCAGTTAGATCTTAATTTTTTAGGGGTCCACAGATCTTTGTGGATGATTGTACTTTATGTAAATTATTTTCTTACTTAATGAAAAAGAAGGATTGACTCTTGCTTCAGCAAAAAAAGGAAAACAAGAATATATATAAAAGAGCACATGCAGTGTGCAGCTTACAATAAAAGCCGAAGATAAAATATCGAAAAAAACATGATAATTATAATGAAGCCGGTGAAAGGTATTTAACCTTTTTTAAGTAGCAACTAGTCTAACATATCTTGACATACAACCACACACTTAATTCGACTATGACTTAACTCGACTTCAACAATCAACACTCAGTTAACTATTTCTCTAATTTTATCCAACTCCTCATGCGAGAGTAATTAGCTTATTTTAACACTCCCCCTAATTACGCCCCCTAAACTAAAATTGACTCATAACAACTCAAACATGCCTAGTGGTCTAATGTCTCAGCTAAGTTTACAATACCCAAATTTCTTATATAAATCTAATCCAAAACTTTTAACAATATACATATTAATTAAATAATTAAAATCTTTTTATTTTTATATCAAATATATAATAAAATATTTAAAATACATAATTCTAATAGATCTTCAAATTTTGAAATCATATCAAACATAAGTGACAAGGCTGGTAAAAATACAAAAATATTGTAAAGTAAAAGTATATTATTATTATTATTATTATTAAAAATTGATATTAAACATGCATATTCCAGTATTGCCATGACACCTTCACTATTTTTTGGTATTCACATCAATAATATTTATGTATACTTTTTATGAATATAATTGCAATTTTATTGTGATAGAATTGCCAAACAAATGATTAATCAATATTTTACACAAGATTTTGTGGTATTCATGTCAATAATATTTGTTTATAAGTAGCTGAATGTACTAATCTTTCCATGAATATAATTGTGCAATTTTATTGTGATAGAATGGCCAAAAAATAGTTAACCAATATTTTACACAAGATTGTATTTGTTTTCAAATTAATATTACCCCTCCCTTTGTTTGTTTTCCTCTTAACATCATGAGGACGAGTACTATGGTTGTATATTTTCCTCTGAACATCATGAGGACGAGTACTATCCCCTGTCAGCTTACTTTGGTAAGCTGATTGCTTTATTTTATTGGATCGTCAGCTTACTTTGGTAAGCTGATTGCTTTATTTTATTGGATCGTTCACTGCAGTGTACGTTGAATTTCACCAATATTCAATCTTATTAATCTTTTTAGCAGCGAGAGGATCTGCATAGTTTACGAAAAAAAATGTCATCAATATTCACAATCCATAAAATATCATAATAAAATAAGTAATTGACCAATACCTGCAAAGAAAAAAAACTCATTTCTTTAGGCACAAAATAGAACATGACACATTATAAAATCCAACAACAAAAAAATATTAAAAGGCAAAGAAGGAAGAATAACTTACAGGCATCATCATCCAAGCCATTGAAGACCTTTATTTTCAAGCACATACAACAAACACAAAAAGAGTCATTCAAAACAAGTTCATGATTATCGATCATGAAATATAGAATACCAATTAATAGAACTACACATCAGTTTCTTAAAAGAACAGTAATATACTACTTTCCATGTTCAAGTTTGGTCTCTTCTTCTTCAATGTGTTTGAAACTGAAATATCATTTCTTAAATTATATCTCATTATTGAAAGCCCTATATTAAAAACAATTGGTTATTTTTCTTTTTTATTCTATTTATCTTTTATATTATTATTTCTTATTTATTTCTTGTTTTATTATTTTATTTTGATGTCCTAAGTCATGAATGGCTCTATGAATATTTTGTGTCTATATATAACTCCCATACAAAAATATTTAAATTTGGCACAACAAACTGACAATTAACAATTGGTTATTTTTATAGGTGAAAACTAGAATATTATGCCTTTAAATAGGCACAAAATAATACCATGGGAAAGAACCATGGGTTGTGAATATTATAAGTCAAAATGTTTATATAACCGTAAATTGACTATTTTATTATAATTAAATAGATATATATATCTATATATATATATATATATATATATATATATATAGATATATATATATATATATATATATATATATATATATATATATATATATATATATATATATATATATTTCAGTATGAAAAAAGCACAATTTGTATTAATAACCAAGTAGAAATTTACAAAAGACAAACTGTTTTTCAAAAAACATAAGCCATTGTCATTGCCTGTTAGTTAAAACTTGCTGTAATATAGGTACCACTTACCCTCAAAAAGAAAATAGCAAAGTGATAAATCTATTTTCTGAATAGATTGTGTATAGAGGACTGTATGGTATAAGCTAGATACAGAAATAACAAAATTACAACCATCAGTGGTATGCCTATTATAGGATACAGTATGAACCTGTTGAGAGAGAAAAAACACCATCTACGATGGGGATAGAAATCCCACCTCGTAGAGGACACTGATTTATGCCTAGTGGCCAGGCAGCCGATTAATCTTCAATAGAAACAAAAACAGACTTCAGTAGTGCCCAGGAGAGATCCTATAACTCTAGAAAAAAAGGTCCTCCGCGACAAGGAGTTATTCTCCAAATTGATTTCCATATACCATTTACCAGATTCTTGTAGAAACCCTTTTTTTGATAGACTATCAACTTGCACATTTTGAGATCTGCTTATGTGCTGGATTGAGTAGCCATCTTGAAGTTGCCAAAAGACCTCAATTCTCTTCATCCATCCTAGTAAAGAAGGGTTGTTTATGGAAGTCTTTCCTAATACATGTTCGATTATGATTTTGGAGTCTCCATAAACATGTAAATTTGAAATATTTAAGAAGTTGGTGAACCACAATAGACCCCAAAGAGCCATTGCTTCCGCTTTATTGTTGGTGCCATTTGCTTCCGCTTTTTTGTGCAACACCGTTAAAAAATCCCTCTAGATACTTTTAACAATGAGTTACTGTGCCCACGGGAATTGATACTTGGCTGTTTGGGCTAGGGTAAAAAAACATTGTAGTTTGTTACAATTTTGTGAAAGACCTCCTGGAATTCCTCTCTCATGTTCTGGAACAAGAAGTTGTTCCACCATTTCCAGATTGCCCATAAACAGATTAAAGGAATGGGTCTCCAGGAGGGCTTCTGTGTACCCCACCATTCCAGTGAATCCTTAATGGATGAATGCACTATAAAACAAAATCCAAAAAAATTAGATAAATTTTTCCATACCTGAGTGGTGAGCTTACATTGCAAGAAGATGTGATTGTTGTTTTCAGCTTCACATTTACACATAGGACAAATACCCGACCCTTGCCATTGTCTCTTCTATAGATTCTCCCAGATGAGGTTCTTGTTGTGAAAGACCAGCCAAGAAAAGATTATAATTTTGTTTGGAATTCCTGTTTTCCAGAAAACTGTGGGGAATTGCAGTCCAGGATGAAGTGTTGATCTTCTGGAAAAAGATAGATAAGTATCAGCTACAATTATGCTGTCAGCCTTCATCTTGCCTTTCCATGTGAGATAATCTCGGGGCTCCGTATGACAGATACCAATGTTTTTTATATTTGCTATGATTTTGTTCCATTGTAGGGCCGCATGACCATTTAAGCCAATACTGTGTGCTTCCTTCCAAATCGGTAAAGGGCCTTGCCAACCCTCTATGGCTTGACCCCATACGAAAATGCCCACACCATGAAGGGAATTTTTAATGTTCTCTGGAATAGAGCACTCCTCCCCAGCTCCAAGTATTGGATCCACGGCAATCAGAATATTGTTTCCGTTCTGAAACCTCCATGTGAGTTGTTGTAAGAAGAAAATCTCCATTTTCCGGAAACTTTTCCATACCACTAAGCCCTGTTTGATGCCTATGGTGCCTTTGATGTACCAGTATTTGAAATATTTATTAGCAAGGTACCTTTTTTGGATGGTATTACTCCAGGTGCCCTTTCCAAATAAACCCCTCCATAAGGATTTCATCAATAAAGCTCCTCCAAATCTGCAAAGATCCATTATCCCCCATCCTCCCAGTTCTTTTGGAAGTGTAATGTTGGCTAGTTTAGTGAGATGAAATTTCTTCCTTTCGTGACAGCCTCCCCAAATGAAGTTGGTTGTGAGGCGGTTTAACTCCTTGATAATGCTTCCAGGTATATGGAATAGATGGGCCCAGTATACAGTAAGTTGTGTTAAGACTGCTTGGGCAAGAATAACTCTCCCACCCATTGAGAGGCATCTAAACTCCCATCCAGATATCCTTTTGTAGTATCGATCAATAATCCATTGCCAGTCAGCTCTATTGTAGCAACAAGGTTTAAGGTGGTATCCGAGATACTTCATTCCCTTTTGAATAGGAGTTGCCTTGATACGGTATAATCCTTCAATGTATTCAACGGATTCCCTATCGCATTCCCCATGATAAATTACAGATTTCCTTTCATTCATATGTAGTACTGTAGCACTTGTAATTTTATATTATTATTTTTAATGTAAATTCTACGCAAAATAAGAATTAATGAACTATAATAAAAATTATAAAAATTAAAATAAAAATAAAAATAAAAATTAATTGAATATTTTATTTTTCTAATTTTTTATATTTTTATATTATTATTTCTTATTTTATTATTTTTTAATGTAAAATGACATTGTAAATAATAATATTATTATATTACGAGAGCCCACGGGGCTTTGGATTGACGGTGAATGGGTGCACTGTTAAGGCACTCCTTGCGATAGGTCACTGGTTCAATTCCCCGTGGGTACTTAGTTTAGTCTTAACCTAGAAAAAAAAAAAATAATATTATTATATTACATACCATTAATGTTGGAACTCACCCATAAACTTATAAATCTACCATACCAATTAATCTTGGACCTCACCCATAAACTTCTAAATCTACACTACAGTGCTCATTATTTTATAAAAGGAACTCCACACAAAAATCACAACAAACACCTTTTTCTACATCGCATAGAGGTTACGCAACACTTATCTTGCACAAAGCTTAGCCTCGCAGCCCGGTCTTATCCTCGCAGACCACCTTTGATTAGGTCAACCATAGGACCTTGGCGGGGAGCGGGGGTATTCGAGTTGGACAGAGGTCCCAGTTGACTAGAGTTTGATACGTTAATATGGATTAATGTGATCCGTTGCATTAAGTTCTTCTTAGGTAGGCAGATGTGTTCGTGGGCATGGCAGTGAAGCCTCGGGAGATTCCAAGCCGTAGATTGGCGGCGCACTCTACAACTCATACATCTCTTTTCATTTTTTTATTGTAGTTTTTCCTTATTCATAAATATTATATACATAGGTGCTATATTGTATTCTTACACACTATACGAAATTCTTTAATTTTTATTGTAGTTTTTCCTTATCCATAAATATTATATAGGTAGGTGCAATGTTATATTGTTACACACTATAAGAAAAAAATTGTCTTCAAATGTTTTCAGCATATTACAATTTATGCAGGGAGATGAGAGGAGACAAGCTCCGTGGTTTTTGACACATGGTCTATGGCCGCACCTCAGAACTGTTTACCCCTATTATCATAAACTTACTTATAATCACAAGTAGATAATATATTATGTACTTATATAAATATATAATATGGATAATATTATTATAATATAGTGAATAATAATTTATATACATGTATCATTCACTAATGAATTCCAGGTCTTGTGAATGAAAGAAGGTTGGGCGTGAGGTTAAAGTTCTAAACAGAACTAGGGAAAATAAATCACAATCATTGATCATTTATTATTGGCATAATCACCGATTTATATAAACTAGCCTAATTTCGAGAAAAGGGTTTAAATGCTCTCAAAATTACAAGGATCACACTGCTTAGCATGCATACATACCCACTCCATTGTTTTCAATTATGCCCATTGCGTGTCGATAATGCATCATTTTCCCGCACCTTTGCCTCAACCATCTGTATATAAATGTGTTAGAAAACCTGCACAGATGAATCTAGCTAGTAAAGGTTGAACACACAACTTTGCAGAGCAAAAACACTAAAAGAAAATCGAAAGAAGAAAAGAATGATGCATTCGAAAATATGTTACAATGCTCATGATATAGCATCACTCGGTGAAGATCCCAAGGTAATGCACTATAGTGGTGATCAATGAGAAGACTCAACACCTACAACAAGTTCCGGAGATAACTAGTCAGTTGTGGAGTTAAAGAAGGAGCAAATCAAGGAGTAAATCATGCAAAAGGAATCTTGCATGCAATCTCATGCTCTAACTAAGAGCCCGCATGTAGGTGTGTAGTAGTTCCAACATGCAAAAGGAATCTTGTATGCAGTCCCATGCTCTAACTAATAGTCTGCATGTAGGTGTGTAGTAGTTCCAACACCCCCACTGAACACCACTATGGGGAAAAATAGAAAATGGGCCCTGGAAACTAAGGACAAAGGTCACCCAAAATACAGTGCAACTTGTACTAAAATTGAGGAAAGAGGGAAAACCTCGTGGGAAAACCCCCCCCTCAAAATACAATGCAATCAAAAGAAAAGAGGAAGAAAAATATAGTTGCTAAGCAATCGTGTCCTTCACTCCAAGACGATCGCGCAAAGAGCGAAACTTCTGCTCAGTGAATGTCTTGGTGAAGATGTCTGCAGTCTGTTCTGCTGAAGGACAGAACTGCAAATCAATGACCCGATCATGTACTAAGTCTCTGATGTAGTGCATATGGATCTCTATGTGCTTCGTCCGCTGTCGCTTTACTGGATCCCTGCAAAATTTGAGAGTGCTCTGGTTGTCACACGAGATGACAATGGGCTAGTGCAACTGGATTCCCAACTTAGTGAGGAAGTGTTGTAGCCACAGAGCCTGAATGGTGATGTTGACTACTCCTCGGTACTCAGCCTCAGCTGAAGAGAGAGCAATAGCAGCCTGCTTCTTGCTCGACCAATAGATAGGGCCAGATCCTAGACTGAGTGAATATCCAGAGGTGGACTTGCGATCAATGTTGTTTCCCACCCAATCAGAATCTGTGAAGCCAAGGGGATTCAATGCAGTGCCTGCTGCATAGTTAATCCCAAAGGTGATGGTGCCTTGCACATATCGGAGGATGCGCTTGGTAGCATTCCAGTGTAGCTCATGTGGCTCCTGCATGTATCTGGAAACTGCCCCTACTACATATGAGAGATCTGGTTTGGAGTGGGTGAGGTACAATAAGCTCCCCACTAGCTGTCGGTAGAGAGTGTTGTCAACTAATGGAGTGTCACCTCCATCCTCAAGGCGGACCCCAGACAGAAAAGGAGTTTGTGCTGGCTTGCAGTCAGTCATGCGAAATCTCTCGAGGAGATCTCGTGCATACTTAGCCTGAGAGAGTTTGATGCCTATGGCATTCTGGCTGATCTCAAGACCAAGAAAGAAGTGTAATGGACCCATGTCCATCACCAAGAACCTATCATGCAAGGCCCTCTTGACTGTAGCAATGGCTGAAGCCAAGCTGCTAGTGATTAGGAGATCATCTACATACAAAACTAAGATAAGAAGAGAATCATGTGTCCTAAGCATGTAAACATTCGGATCAGACTTACATCTTTCAAAGTTTTGTGATAAGAGAAAAGAATCCATCTTCACGTACCAAGCTCTCGGGGCCTGCTTAATGTCGTAGAGAGATTTCTTTAGTCTGCAGACCAAATATGAATCCTGAATGAAACCATGTGGCTGCTCCATGTAGATCTCCTCAGATAGGTCTCCGTGAAGAAAGGCATTCTTTACATCCATCTGATGTACTTCCCACCGTTGGGCAGCCGCAATGGCAAGTGTAAGGCGTATGGAATCCATCTTTGCTACTGGAGCAAAGGTCTCGTCATAATCAATGCCATGCACTTGTTGGAAGCCTTTGGCTACTAGCCTTGCTTTACGTCTGGTGATTTGCCCATCTGCAGCACTCTTGGTCCTGTAGACCCATTTGCATCGAACAAGTTTCCTTCCTGAAGGAAGGGGGACTAGATCCCAAGTCTGGTTCTCGAGGAGGGAATTATATTGCTCCTCCATGGCGGACTCCCAAGATGGATGCCCAGCAGCCTCAGCATAAGACTGTGGATCAGAAACTGAACTAAATGACAATGCTAGGAGGGCGATGGTTCAGTGGCGGTGAGGACAAGTGGAGGCTCAATAAACTTTGAGCTAATCCTTTGCTAATCAGAATTATCCCCCACAAGACCATTTCTAGCAGCTGGTTGGTCTTGTGCATATATCTCACGTAAGCTCCTTGTTCTCTGATTTATGACAGGGGAATATGATTCATTGCTGGAAGCCCGATCTAAGCTTGGATGTGAATTATCATTTGCATGCACTAGATTGTATCTGAAGACTCTATCTTTGCATCTACATGCTCTTCCTCGGTATCTGCATGATCTGTATCTGCATATGAGTGCACTGAGTCATCATCTCGGACATGAGATAGATAAAAAGTGTCTGCATGCGGCACTTGAGGTACATGCAAGAGACTTTCTTCAAATTTGACACTTCGCTCAATGATGAGCTTGTCCATAGAGGGAATCAGGAGTCGATATCCCTTCACACCATCATGGTATCCAACAAATATGCACTCAATGCTCTGTGGATCAAGAGCTTTCCTCTTTTCAGAGGGGATCCGGGCCCATGCTCGAGAGCCGAAAACACGGAGGTGAGTGACCTCTGGTTTAGTGCGCTCCAAGCTTCAAAGGGGGTTTGATCCTTGACAGACCTATGAGGAGATCTATTCTGGATGTAGTTAGCACAATTAAGTGCTTCGGCCCAAAGCTTATGAGGCAGTGACTTGGCATGCAACATGCAGGAAGCCATCTCTTTGAGAGATCGATTCTTTCTCTCAACAACTCTGTTTTGCTGCGGAGTGTATGGAACTGTATACTGCAACTGTATGCCGGACTGAAGGCAAAGGTTCCAAAGTGCTGTGTTAACATATTCCCCCCCATTTTCTGTACGGAGGGCTTTGATCTTTCTCTCTGACTGTGTCTCAACTAGTGCTTTGAAATCTTCAAAGTGCTCAAAAACTTCAGATTTGTTCCTGAGAAGATACACCCAAGTATACCGTGACAAATCATCAATAAATGTAAGCACATACCTTGCTTTTTTGATGGAAGGATGAGGAAAAGGCCCCATGAGATCACTATTGATCAGATCTAGAGGAGAGGATGCTCTGTGAGTCTTGCCAGTGTCAAACTTTTCTCTGGGATGTTTGCCAAGAACACACCCTTCACAAACTCCTTTGGAGAAACTGATATTTGGCAAGCCTTCCACCATCTCATTCTTGATTAGCTGCTGCATATACCTGTAATTTAAGTGACCAAACCTCTCGTGCCAAAGCCTAATACTATCATCAGCATGTGTAAGCAATAAGGAGGATTAAGATTCAATAAATTCAGAAAATGTATACAGTCTGGCTCCATTGTTTACCTCACCAGTTGCAATTTTGGCATTTCTATGTAGATCATATATGTTCACTACATCTGGAGTGAATTCCACTCTCTTTCCGGTGCCAGAATGAGTGATCTGATAAACTGAAAGTAGGTTTACCGAAAGTTTTGGAACATGAAGCACATCTTCAAAGCTTCCGTGTAAAAGTTCCACTCTACCTTTTCCGGTGACCTCAATAGGTGAGTCATCTCCCATGAGGATGGGAGGTACTTTGCATGCATCCAAAGAGGAATAGACTTCCTTTGCAGCAGCCATATGATGTGATGCACCAGAATCTATAATCCATGCATTAGGAGAAGAATTAATTTCAACTAAAGCATGAAAATTGTTACCTTTCCTGTGTGGCGGATCCTCAGTTTTCTTCTTGGCGCCCTGAGGGATGTGGTCCCCAAGGTTGTGCTTCTGAAGAATTTCTGCCATTTGGTCAATTTGTTTCTTCATGCAAGAGGATTCTGGATGGAATCCTCTTTGACAGTAGGTGCATCTGTTTCCTTTCTTCCCTTTCTCATTTCTCGAGCCAGAGGAGTCATTGAAGGGCTTGGTGTACCCTTCCTTCTTTGGATGGGAATGTTCTTTTCCTTTGTCTTTTTGCTGCTGATTTTTCTGATTTGAATCAGATCTATGATTTTTATTGTGGCTGCCATCATGCACAGCAAGTGCATGTGCTTTCGGAGGTTTGATTTTCCCCATGCCAATGAGTTTATCTTGCTCAAAAATAAGGGACTCCGTAAATTCTTTGAGAGAAGGCATAGTGTAGGATTTACCTGTTGCAAGCCTTACTGAATGAAATTTAGACACAAAGACGGAGTATTCTGGTCCGAGCTTTGACATAATAGAGAGAACTTGGGGACTCTCATCCTTTGATTTATCAATTCCACAACCCTTGAGTTGCAGCAATAGATCATTATATTTGGTGAAGAAGCCTTGAATTCTGTCATAGTTCCCTGGATCCAATGATAGCAGCTCCACTTCGAGCATATGTCCTTTCATCTCATCTTGTTTCCCGTAGAGCTCTTCAACCTTTTTCCAAATCTCATTGGGAGTATTGCAGGCAGATAGATGAAACTGCAACTCCCGAGAGATGCACATGCATATGGATCCGTGGGCCTCATCCATACGGTTGAGGTACTTGGATTTCTCTATGGCTGAAGTGGGTTCCACTTCTGTAGCCATGGTATTCCTGTACAACCCTTTATGACGAAGGTATCGAGCCATTTGGTCCTTCCATTCATGATAGTTGTACGGTGTTAGGATCGATGCATTGGGAAACTCCATTTTTCTATCAATCTTCGATCTCCAAGATATAATACTCACAAAATAAAGTACTGGTGTGCCTTTTATCTAGCAACCTGTGGGCTCTGATGCCATGTAAATGTGTTAGAAAACCTGCACAGATGAATCTAGCTAGTAAAGGTTGAACACACAACTTTGCAGAGCAAAAACACTAAAAGAAAATTGAAAGAAGAAAAGAATGATGCATTCAAAAATATTTTACAATGCTCATGATATAGCATCACTGGGTGAAGATCCCAAGGTAATGCACTATAGTGGTGATCAATGAGAAGACTCAACACCTACAACAAGTTCTGGAGATAACTAGTCAGTTGCGGAGTTAAAGAATGAGCAAATCAAGGAGTAAATCATGCAAAAGGAATATTGCATGCAATCCCATGCTCTAACTAAGAGTCCGCATGTAGGTGTGTAGTAGTTCTAACATGCAAAAGGAATCTTGCATGCAGTCCCATGCTCTAACTAAGAGTCTACATGTAGGTGTGTAGTAGTTCCAACACTGTACATAGAATAAATTAATTTTGCCGAAGAAAAAAACCAAAACAATGGCATTTTGTGTTATGAATAAAAACTTACACATTTACCCTCCCGTGTCTATAATGTTCTTTCTTCAATGGGCCATGGCACAATGGTGTTAAGAAAAAACACATGCAACCAGCAAAAACTTTCACACCTTCAGAATTCCAAACACGCAGCGTGGTGTGGAGAGGGTAATGGAATTTAGGATTAGGATTAAGGTTTTGATGGAGGATGGAGGGGGTAATGGAATTTATAAGGTTTGGGGTTTTGATGGAAGAGGTTACACATTTATCACGACACTTTGCGTGTGAATCAGACTGTACACCATGAGCCACAGTGCATGCGGACAACAACACACTTTGTTTGCTTGCACGTACATTCTGCAGGTTTAAGTATAATGATCCATTCACATCTGTGATAGAATGGGGTCTGTTGCAGGTTTGACCACGGAACAGGCCACTGAAAACCAACCGTTGCCACGGTTTTGCCACAAGTAGAGGTTTAATTACACCGCGAGTCTTATAAGTTTGATATGGCTTGACATAACGCTGGGCTACTTTTATAGTATAAAAACTATAAAAGTTTTTCCTTCTCTGATTGATGGAGAGGGTAATGGAATTTGGGGTTGGGGTTTTGATGGAAGAGGTTACACATTTATCACGACATTTTGCGTGTGAATCACGCTGGACACCACGAGCCCCTTTGCATGCGAACATCAACACACTTTGTTTGCTTGCACGTACATTCTGCAGATTCAAGTATAATAGCTGTGAATATTAAAAGGCGTGTATAAAAAATGGGCAAGGGCTAACTAGCCTGCCATAGGGCATTAAATGCCTGGGTATATGCATGCTCTATAACAAAATAACATACAACCCTTACTTTTAATTTATGTAGCCACCAAAGACTGTGTGTTATTTTGTTATAGAGCATGCATATACCTGGGCATTTAATGCCCTATGGCAGGCTGGTTAGCCCTTGCCTAAAAAATGGGGCCTGCTACAGGTTTGACCGCTGAACTGGCCACTGATAGGTAACAGTTGTCACAGTTTTGCCACCGGTAGGGGTTTAATTACGCCGCGAGCCTTATACTTTGACGCGTATTTTAACGAAGCGGAAGAGTTGTCCGGAAAGTTTTGGAAATTCTGGTTATATTTAGAGAAAATTCAGCAATGATTTTTGTAAATCCAAATTATAGTTGTTAAACTTATGTTTTTGATGGTGCTGAATCTATTTCTACTATCAAAAACACTATTCAAACTCTACAAGAGTTTTTGAATTTTTTTGCCCGGATTCCGGCCATTTTTTGCTTTTCCTCTGCCTCCTAAGTTTAATATGACCTGACATAACGCTGGGTTACTTTTAGCAGTGGTCTAACTAGCCCGAGGAATTGCCCGGAAAGTTATGGAATTTCCAATCATATTTAGAGAAAATCCGACAAGGAGTTTTGTAAATCCAGGTTATAGTTGTTAAACTTCAAAATTTTAAGTGTTCTAGACGTTTTTGATGGCGCTGAATCCATTTCTATGATCAAAAACACGATTTAAACACTACCTCTACTAATTTTTTTGAATTTTTTTAGCCAAATTCCAGGCACTTTTAGCAGTCCAATTCTTCTGCCTCGATATACACTTCTCGGCGTTTGAAGTAGTTCTATGCATTACCGATGTTTAATGAATGTGATGAGTTTCGCGTCCCTTTCAGACGAACTGATATGCGTGCCCACATTGTACTGCCATTTATTTGTATATTCCGGCACACATTTCTCTTTCAGGGCCGCGCTTTATTTTTGGTTTGGGGTAATGATTATAGTGTCCTCTCTCAACCATATTGCAAAACTACAACAGAAAAGGTGGAGGAAAAGCCGAAAATCATAGTATTTTACATCAATTGAAACATGGGTGGCAAAATCTCAGATATTAATAAATCGTCAAAAGATGATGATATTAGTAATATAGGGTTTGAAAAATAAGTTCTCTTACTTAAGTTCAATTATGGAAATTAAAAAAGTATGAATTAGTTTGTATATTTGAATAAGGATAAGTAGAGTTATATAGTAATTACACTGGTTTAATTTAAATATAATTAAATTAGAGTGGAAAAAAAATATATCATAACTAAAATAGTAAAATAATTCACAAGTTTTTTGTCATCATGATGAAAAGTATTTAATAATAACTTGAGTTATATAGGTATTATTAAGATGACCCACAAACATGTGAATCTGAGAGCTTAGATTAAATCTACAAAGTGGAAATAGATAACAATAAGCCATGGCTTGATTTTTCTTTTTATTGGTCAATGCCTAAATGTAAGATACATTTAGCATATGGTCATAAAATTTTCTAATATTTTTTATTTACAAAACAATAAATAGAAATTAAAATGATTAGTAATAATAATAGAAAGTTAAAATATAAAATTTTTAAGTAAAATTATTTTTGTTGGAAATGTTGTATATATAAAATGCTCTTTAATTCAAGTATAGATAAATTAAACATTTAACATTGCTAAATTTTTTTATTTACAAGATAATAAATTGAAATTAAAATCACTAGTAATGATAATAAAAAGTTAAAATATAAAAGTTTGAAATAAAAATGTTTTATTGGGAAATATTGTATATATAAAATGAGGCTTAATTTAAATATAGCTAAATTAAACATTTAACATTGTAATTTGATAAGTGGATAATAGAGTTTTGAACATTAATTAGATAAATATAAAATAAAAGATATATGTTTAAATTTATTTTAAAATAATTTTATTTAAAAATAATAATTTAAATTGTTAAATTTGAAGAAATAAACATATATTAAAAATGATCATAAAATACTTTAATCATAATATATATAATATATCTTCACTAAAATACTATCATTAATCTAGCTAAATCTACTCATAACTTGAACAAATTCATATGAATGTGAAACATATTTAATTTGAACATTAAAAATATTGAATTATCTTAAACTTATAAATAGCAATATATTATATCTTATCAAAAAAATATTATAAAATTAAAATTTTAATAGTAATAAACATAAAATAATTTATTATAAAATTATCATAACTTGAATAAATTCATATGAAAATGAAACAAGTTTAATTTCAACATTAAAAATAATGAATTATCTTGAACTCATAAATAACAATATATTATAGCTTGTTAAAAAATATTATAAAATTAAACTTTTAATATTAATAAACATAAAATCATTTATTATAAAATTAGTATATATTAATCCATAAATTCACAACTTTAAAATAATAATAATTATTATAATTATAATTATTTATATTTATTATATTAAATGTGAAACCTCCTAAATAGCATACCAAACAGGTGAGCACCAAATATACTATGACGTGTTTCTTGAGAATTTTATAGGAATATCATCCCATCCTGTATAATAGAAAGAACAATCATCATCTATGAATTGTGTCATCTTGCATATAAAAAATCTACATTCAAGATTAGATTGTGTAAAGGGTTCCAATCATTTGGATGGTATTTGCGAAATATGCAGAGTGATATTTGTAAGTTAAAATGTATTACTGACACTTTTTTATGAAAATAGGTTGTAATTTCAATATGTATTGATAACCGTACCGTTCAATAAAAAATCCATATAAAGTAATGTATTTATTTTTATTTTAAAAATGAATGTCATGATCGGGACTACATTATCAAGCGACTACATTACACTAATTCTTTATTGATAAATAAAATTAAAATTTTAATATTAATAAACACAAAATCATCTGACATAATATTGATATTGAAATATATTGTATTATGTAGGATAATATAAAATATAAAACATAAATAAAATTTTAATATTAATAAACATGAAATTATTTGATATGAAATTGGTATATATTACATGCATATAAAATGTAAAATAATTTTTTTTTTAAATTTATTTTAGAAATGAAATAATTTGACCTGTCAAGAAGGAATGAAGGGATATAGAATTTAAAGAAGAGATATGGGAATTAAAAGAAATGTTTAGTAAATACATATTTTTGTAATCAATTGAATTCTCTCTTCAATTTAGGAGCCACCGGGATATAACATTTAAAGAAGAGATATGACAATTAAAAAAAATGTTTAATAAATGCATATCTTCGTAATTAATTGAATGCTCTCTTCAATTTAGGAGCCACTGCAGTTCCAATATTTTTGATAAGTATGAAGATTAGCAATTTCAATTGTAAGAGAGAAAATACTTGAGGAGTTTTTAATAAGTATGAAGATTAACAATAATTTCAGTTGTAAGAGAAGTTTGCCAATACAACTACATTAGAGAACCAACTGCAACTAAATATCAGTGTGATTAAGGTGTGTTCCATTTCTGGGTGATGTTTTTTCAAATCTCTTTGTAATGTTGGGGTGTTCAAGGTCTTGCTGTAGTAAGTAATGTCATAACTAATTAACATTTTTATGATATTGTTTTTTTTAAGTTTTGATAATCTTTTATGGAAGGAGGAAAAAGCCTTCTTCGCAGGAGTTTTCAAGATACAACTACTTGATACAATTACTTTGGAGAATTGGCTGCAACTATATATCAATGTGTTTAAGGTATGTTTCTTTCAAAGGTAATGTGTTTTAAAGTTCTTTGTAATGTTGTAGAGGTCGAATTTCTTGAGTTTAGGATAGCCATCCATCATTAAATTATTTAGGGACTATAGACTAAATTGCAGTCTTTAAAGTCTTGAAGTAGTTACTAGTTATCTAAGTAATGAATGATTAACATTTTCATATTTTTTTTTGTTGGACACCTAATAATTTATGGGTTGGCCTGAAATGTGTGAAATGTGAACAGCCATCGGGTCCAAGAGACCACTTGAAATATGACTCCAAGGATCACACCAAAATATATATATATATATATATATATATATATATATATCATTGTGAATAAGATATGCAATGCAATGTTTATCATTCATATTCTGCCTCCGCCATATATGTGTTTAACATAGTATCAGAACAGATATATTCATAATCTGCTGAATCTTTTGTCAGCCGCTTGTCTTTATGGCCTGTGTAAACCTGTGCATCTCTATGTCTCTAACTATTTGTGTAAGGTTTCAAGGTTTTCTCACATCTATTTTTTTCCCACATTGGTATTATGCTACAATCTAGTGAAAATTGATGCAGAGACTAGAATCTTAAATGTAAGCTCGTTGAATTTTATGCATTTTGATGGTAAATTTGTGGGATTCATTTGGCAACGTAGGATTGGACGGTGGATACCTATCCTCTGATTTTGAAATTGATTTTGAGATGGAAAGTTTGGAAGAGTATTTTTAATTGGAACTTTGTAGAATCTACCTACTTTCTGCATTTGGGCAGTGACCGAGGCGCAGAGGTTAACATTCTAGCCGCTTCCAAGAAATGCTCTTCAGAACCCTAACACTCTTTCTTCAGTGTCAGTCTTTCCTGCATTTCATTTATTTACTTATCACAGTTCTGTGCCTACTTGAATAGTGTCCTGGTGGTCGTTTCTTTGTTAGTGAGTTAAGCCTTATCTTGGCAACCTCCAAAACGCCTCTCGACTGTCCTATAGCTAATTCTCAGATGGGAGGTGTCTGGATAATAATAGAAATGGTAAACATTACAAAATCCCAACAATCTACACACAACACTGCCTCCACTAAATGATTCCCTCAGAACTGCATTTGAGTGTTTTACCTGCATTTGAGTGTTTTACCTACAGACCTAAGGCACTTGGCTACAACTCTACCATTCTTCTTCGACCACTCAGACCCGTCTGACTTGTCTGCCAAGTAACGTAGCCCTGGTATAAGCACGCATAACGCACAATAATATGTTCATTTAGTGTCTTCCATGCACACGCTTCATAAAAAATCTGCATTATCGCCACTACCACCTTCCGAGTTCCAAAAACATCAGCAGCAAGCCTCATCTTCTTCTCTATATTTGAAAGAGCATCTATTGCAACATCCAATTTGCCTTCCTGGAGGGCTACTTTCCTCTGCGTGGCAATTTCACGGTCAATAGAGTCCAGATTCATGTTGTTTATGTCCCATCCACCAAAAACGATTCCATTAGGATCCACCATTGGAAGAAGGCTCTTAAAAGGAGCATGAATCTCATCACCATTAAAGGATACGATTCTGCTTGTGTGAGGGAACCAAAATAATTTTCCTGCTATACTTTATCCTTCGTCACTCACAAGGTTCCTTCCTTGTTCGCAATCACACCCTTGGTGAGACTGGATAATAGCTTTGATTACTCCCAAGAATCGAGCGTGGAACATGGAAATAATATGGAAACCCTCGTGCCTAAATTACTCCTTGCCTCAGTCTAGACTATAACATCTCCATCCTCTTGTCAATTCATACCTTTTGAAGTGGGTGCTCATAATTCCTCCTCCTTTCCAAAAATCCTCTTTTTGGGCGTTTCTCTGCCATATACTTAGATCAAGAAGATTCTTGGCCTCAAAGGCTTCCACAGTACATAAACACTTTCACATTCGCTTGTCCATCTCTTCCAATCCTCAGTCTACGTTCAAACTCATTCTTGTTGACTCTTCATCATCTATGCGTACGCTTGTCATCCAGGTATTTCTGTACACTAGTTGTGAATGCGTTGAATGTTCTTGTGAAATTCATTGAAACAATGCATTAAATCTTTGATAATACGCAGTGTGTGTGCTTGGTTGATTTTCTTGGCCCGAAGAAACATTTCGATGCATTCCCTTCTATTATTACATTAAATGGATTAGTGAATGGTTCAAACATTTTTGGTTCATTGATTTTGTTGTCTTCAGCAATTGTGCTGGATTCGAACTTACACTCAGTTGTTGCTGGAAATGTTGGCTGCTAAAAAATTATTTCACATGGATGGTCGATGAAAGCGTTGGTAACTGACCGATAATTTGCATCCTCTCATTGTGTGAGATTGCTAATTCCTGAGTTCCATAGATTCACATTCCAAATGGCGCCGGATGAATTGTTTCAACGTCGTGCTGGAATATTCTACAGCAAATAAACCTATACAGTTGAAATTTATGCTCAAGAATCAATCTGATTTATCTATGTCATAGAATTTCTTGTAGAAAATGGTGTTCTTTTAGTTGAACCAATAAATTCACGGCCTGGTTGTAGATCTAATGAAAGCCTCAAGGCATTTGTATATTCTGACAACGACAAGTGAAGTCACTTCATAGGGCGAAGTGCTAATTATGTCTCTTGGACTAGTGGGAGAGTCTTTTTAGGGCATTGATGTTGGACAAAATCGCACTAGTTAAAGAGTTTATGTCAAGGCTCATGTATTTGAACATAGAAAATATGGTGGAATTTTAAGAAAATTTTATGTTTTTAAATGGATCAAATTGACAACGTATTAGAGTTATTGAAAACTCTAAACATGTCTATTGTTGAAAACATTGTTAAAATCAATAAGGACACTATTTCCGATATTCAAATTTCTCTTCAATTTGCACAAGAAAAGATTGATTTTTTACAGCTTGAATCTCAATCACAACAAGAAGAATTACAATAATGAAGTCATCATTCTGAACCTGTTTATGTTTAGAACATTAAAACAAACTCCCATAAACAACAAGTCAATGTTGATTCAGATCCAGTGCCCAATGAAGCAACAAAGTTACATGCGGAAGCAGAAAGCCATCCAACACTTCCCAAGCCAATCATCAGACCTTGGGAAGAGGTTGTCCATAACAAGCACACAACTGGTCCTGCATATGATAAGGATGTGTCCTTTCATATTTCAGATTACTCAAAGCCCATCTAGTTTTAGAGTGTTGGATTTCTTCATGACAACTCACCTTAGGTTGTTTCATATTTTAGTCCTCTTCAACAACAACCAAAAGTTGTTAAATGCCAACAATGTGACTGAGTTGGCCATATGAAAGATCATTGTTTTGATCTTCATCCATGTGATCATTCTCATCAAACCACTCATTCTTCAAACATATGCTTCAAAAACAAGCTTCCTGCAAGAACAAAGATTCATCTTGGATGGATTTCTTCTTAGCAATGGGCTTCAACAACTAAGAAGATATTTCAGTCATATGTTAGAATTTCTTCTAGAATATTAAAACGTCTTGTAGTTGAGTTTTCTCCATCATCTTACCTTGTATCTCATAGGGTGGGGGAATGATGGTCATCTACAAGCTTCAAAGCCACATCAAGCGAACCTAAGCCACAACCTTCCATACGAGATTCAGAGTTGTAGCGAGAGACAAAGATGCCCTTGAGCATGCGTTTGGTTGGTGATCAACCTTATACCAACTATGCGAGGTTAAGACATCTCTTCAAAGAATTGGGGACACTTCTTGTAAAAGAATACTTCAACTTCTTGGAAGGTTTGGAAGAGTTCTAGGAATTTCTTTAAGCATTCAAGAGTTGGCGGTCATCCTTAAACCATCACAGATTGAGACCTTCCTTTTTAGGTTGAGGTTCTCCCTTTTTATGTGGGGTGAGACCTCCCTTTCAAGGTTGAAGGTTTCCTTATTTAAAACATGAAGAGCACTTCCTCTAGCAGAGTTCCAAATTTGGAGGAGTTCCAGGAACTGCACTAAACATTCCAATGTCGGTGGTCATCCTTAAACGAGTCCCCTTATACCAAAACTTCAAATATCACATTCAGCCTAGTGTTGACATGCATATTTTTGCACATTTTGTATTACAACTCATACATACCCCTTCAGCTTAAGGGGGGAATGTTGGACACCTAATCCTCTATGGGTTGGTGTGGAATGTGAACAACCACTGGAGTCCAAGAGACCACTTGGAATATGAATCAGAGTCACACAAATGTACTATATATATGTATAATTGTGAATAATAGATGCAACTCAATGTTTATCATTGATATTCCACCTTGACGATATTTGTGTTTAAAATTTTTAATGTTTTGATAATTTTTTTACAAATCAAAAAAATAATTATGCATTACATTTTCTAGTAATTAAAAAAAAAAAATCAGCTCACTTTTTCATAGGGTTAGCAAATTTTCATAACATTATTGTGAAATCTCTAATTTTCTAAAGAATTTTTTGTTTACGTATTGGAATTATGATTTTTCCATTTTTTTTCGTAATTTTTTATCTATACAAGTTCTCGAAAATTTTACTCGAAAATTTCATAACATTATTGTGAAATCTCTAATTTTCTAAAGAATTTTTTGTTTACGTATTGGAATTATGATTTTTCCATTTTTTTGGTAATTTTTTATCTATACAATTTCTCGAAAATTTTACTCAAAAATTACAAAAATCTCATTTAAATTCATTTCCCCTAATGTAATATGGTGACCCTCAAAATTTATCTTCTAGTGGTTATAACAATAAAAATAAAAATAAAAATCAAATTCTCTCAAAAAGCGAATCTGTAAAAGAATAATATAAAAATATCTCAATTAACACATACAAGTTCAAAGTGTGGTATATTCATTTCCCGAAAAATACACCATGGATCTCTTAGGAGGGAAGTTGTGAGCATGGATTATATCCATCCATATTGAGGAAAATTTAATAAGGTAGTAGTTTTAAAAATAAAATAAAAAATTAATTAAATTTTCTTTTAAATAAAAACCAAATTCTTTCAAAATCTCTAAAAATAAATAATATAAAAAAATCCTAGTTAACACGTTCAATTTTTTTTCAAACTTTGGTATATTCATTTCCGAGAGAAAATACACCATGCATCTCTTACGAGAGATGTGAGGAAGTTGCGAGACCCAGGGAAGTTGTGACCAAAATCCACATTAATCTTGTATAGAAATATCAACCCTATGAAGTATGGCATTGACATTGATCAAAGAAATTGGACGATTTGTTCTAACTAGCTATATGACCCAATATGCCTAGTTGCCAAGCCAATAGGCCTCCCCACTACCCTTGCTAATACTTATACAACAGACCAAGGTGGTGGTTGTGATAACAATGAATTTGTGGAAGCAGCAGGTGGAGCAAGAGTGCTTACATTTTTATGCAATGTTTTTAACAAATATTTCTTTTTGAAGGAGATAAATTTCAACAACTAAAACATTGTAGAAGACAAGAACAAATAGGAGTTGCGGCCATTATCTAACAGTGATACTAACAAAACCCTTGAAAAAGTTACCCTTATGAGGATAAAATAACCGAACCACAAAGGAAAAAAAATGGTTTGATAAGGCTAGGCCTTTATCTACAACAATGTTCTCACCTTGGTTGAAGCCCAACTCTTCACTTAGCTCTAGAAACCGCATTGTTTGACTTAGAAATAAGAAAACTAGTTACCTGGATGTTAATACCATTTGCATTAGCCAAAAAATAATATGATCATAATTATCATAGCCTTTATCTACAACAATGTTCTCACCTTGGTTGAAGCCCAGCTCTGGAAACCACATTTTCTGACTTAGAAATAAGAAACTAGTCATCGGGATGCATTTTGGAGATCTCCAAATCGTTTTGTTAGTACCATTTACTTTAGCCAAACAATAGCTCATTTCACACCTTGATTTGTGTCTATCAACTGAAGTCTAGAGTACATTAAGCTCATGTTCCCAAGCCCACTGTGAATCTGAACTGTTACTTGGGTGAGTGAAGAAATGGTTGACCATGGAACTAAGGTTAACTTAGACATTGGCTTCCATTGCTCAAATGAACTAGACAAACAAACAAATAGAATGAGAAATTAATGGGCTACCACGAGAGTGAGTATGGTTTTAGGTAAAAGGCGAAAGAATAGTTTGCTCTGTCTACCTCCCCACACATCAACCCTACCTCGGCAGGAAACATTACTGTTCGTCGGAAGTAAAACTGAGGTAGCTGACATTTCCAGGGGCAAAATGAAAATATCTCATCCACCTCTCCAATGGACCATTCCCTTGTTGATGCTCCAATTGCAAATTTTTCTTCCTTTGGGGCCCTTAGAGCACGGAAGCACGATTATCTGCTCCCATGACTTGCATCATATCCCTAAACATCCAAGGTCTGGGGGCTCGCCCAAGATATTTAGTGCTCAAGGACCCACTCTTCTCTCTTCACCCATATATCATTCTCATACAGGAATATATGCGTAATGTCACATAGGTTGTTCTATACTTTCAGAAAATGTTCCCGACTTGGCACATTTCTGCAACTACTTCTTCAGGTCTCTCTGGGGGCCTCGTGGCCTTGTGGGATCCTTGGGTTTCTGTAAAGTACTTTTGGTGTTTTGCAGGTATTCTGCTGGAAGCGAGCTTTCGCAGAATACCTGGCCATGTTCACATTCTCAATATTTATGCCCCCTACAAAGACCGATTCATTTTTTGGGATCATCTTTTCTCCTCTGGAATGATGGAATTGGATTCTCTTATTATTGTAGGTGACCTGAACTATACCATAAGGCATGATGAAGTATGGGGCCACTGGAAGAAAATAGACCCTTTGGCCTGATTTATTCAAGATACTATCCTCATGCATAATTTTGTGGACATATGCCCGACAAAAATTGCTCTAACATGGGATAATGGTCGTGCTAGAATGGCATATGTGGCCAAGAGACTGGATCGCTTCCTGATCCATGAACAGTTGTTAGAGCAACTTGGGGATTTTCGCGTTGGAACTATCAGTAACTCCATTTCTCACCACAGGCCTATCTCACTGCAATCGAGGAAAACAGGCATCCGTATGGGCATTCCCTTTAAATTCAACTAATCCTGGTTGGAAGATTCAAATTTTAATAAGCTTGTTCTAGACACCTAGGGTCGACAAACTCTTCCTGATACTCCCCCCATGATTAATCTCCTTGACAAGTTGGATTCCCTCCGTGGGAATGTCAAGCTCTGGCAGAAACAAAAGCAAAAGGACCTCAAGAAAGAACTTGTTGATATACAAAATGAAATGGATCGGATCCTGCCTAAAATGTCCTCCCACTACCTTCCTGTGAAGATTTGGCTCTGAATACATGAAATTGAACTCCGTAAGAAGAACATTCTTTCTATTGAGGAATCTTCATGGAGATTGAAAAGCACGGCGACCTGGATAAAGGAGGGTGACCGCAATACTAAATTCTTTCACCGGTATGCAAATCATCGCGCAACATAAACTCCATCTGGGAGATTATGGATGAGGATGGCCAAATTCATCAAACACAAGAAGGTATTTGTAATGATGATGTTCATTATTTTCAAAAGGCATATGACAAAAATGATAATATAATAGCGGAGGATCTAATTTAGGGGATAGAGCCTTATCCCACTATGTATGAGGACAAACAAAATGAAGAGTTCTACAAGGAAGTCATGGAGGAAGAACTTCTGAATGTGCTAAAATATTTTAAGAGTGATAAATGTCCGGGTCTTGATGGATGGATGATTGAACTCTTTACAATTTTTTTTGAACTTTTTAAAAAAGATCTTTTGATCATGGTGGAGGAGTCCAGGTCCATGGGAAAAACACATCAATACATCACTTCTACATATATCACCCTCAATCCAAAGAACATCAACGCAAAATATTTCTCGGAATTTAGGCCTATTTCCCTGTGCAACATTATATACAAAATCATTTCAAAGACTATTACAGGTAGAATGCGAAATACTCTTTCACGATATATCTCTCGAGAACAACATGGATTTCTCCAGAACGGTCTCATCCATGATGATGTTGCAAACACGCAGGAGAGTATGCATTTGATCCACACCAGGAAACTAAATGCGTCTATTTTCCATATTGACCTGAGGAAGGCATAGGACTACCTGGATTGGGGCTTCCTTAGGTGCGTCCTTATAAAAATTGGACTAAGACCTAGATGTGTAGATAGGATAATGGCATGTGTGGAGAATGTAAATTGTGTTGTCATAATATATGGTTATCCAACAAAATAATTTCGGGTTGCTTGAGGTCTGCGGCAGGGATGCTCACTCTCCCCCCTTCTCTTCATTCTGGTAGTGGATAGCCTAAGTCTACACATAAAAAAAAGTAGTTCTGGAGGAACAGTTCCAGCCATTAAAGATGGGAAACAACATGAGCATCTCCCACAGTCTTTTTGTTGATGATATTCTAGTCCTGGGTATGCTCTATCGCTTTTCCTCGTTATGTCTCTTTAATATTTTCAATAAATTTGCAAATGCTACATGATTGTAGATAAATAATAGCAAAACTATAATATATCATAGAAATTGCAACATGGGTGTTACCACATATATAGAAGGTTTATTTGGCATCAATTCAAAAAGGAATGAAATACCTTAGATATCACTTAAAACCCTGTTGTTACAAAACTGTTGTTTGGAAATGGATTATTGACTGTTTCTTCAAAAGGATATCTGGGTGGGAGTTTATATGCCTTTCATTGGGGGGTGAGGCATCCTCGCCCAAGCCATATTAGCACAAATGGGGGTTTATTGGGCTCATCTATATCACATCCCTGCGTCCATTGTTAATGAACTAGACCGCTTAACAACAAACTTCAACTGGGTGGGGAACCATGAAAGCAAAAAATATCATCTAACCGAACTATCCAGCATTACTTTCCCTAAGGAATTGGGTGGATGGGGGATTATGGATCTTCGTAGATTTGGTGGAGCACTGTTGATGAAATCTTTATGGAGGGGTTTATTTGGGGATGGCTCCTGGAGTAAAATCATTCAACACAAATACCTCAAAGATAAAGATCTCAGGTTTTGGTACAGAAATGGAACCATAGGCGTCAAGTAGGGATCTGCCAGTTTGAAAAATTTTCAGAAGATGGATAAAATCCTCTTTCAACAACTTGCGTGGAAATTTCAAACTGGGAATTATATCCTCATTGATGCTGATCCAATCCTTGGCGCTAGGGAGGAATGCGCCATCCCTCAGAACATAAAAAATAACCTAAATGGAAATGGCATTTATTTCTGGGGTCAAACCATAACGGATTGGAAATTTCCACTTTGCATTTGGAAAAAGGCTCACTCTCTTGGCCTTAATGGCCATATGGCTTTAGAGTGGAACGATATTATAGTTTCTATCAAACACATCGGCATCTATAGGACAGATTCTCGAGACTTAATCACTTGGAAAGAAAAAACGTCAGTTGAAAATATCATTGTTGCAGATACATATTCTACTCTTTCCAGGTTGATGACATTACAAGCAGAACTACAATTCCCTTTTTCCCTTTGGAAACAAAAATTCCAAATAAAATCATCATCTTCTTGTGGCTAGTTTTCCACAATAAGAATCTGATGTGGGAGAACCTACAAAAAAGACAATGGCATGGGAAAGGTATATGCTCTATTTGTAAAAGTGACACTGAAAACAATCATATTTTCCTTCATTGTCGACATACTGTTCAAGTATGGAAGAAACAGTAAAAAAAAATTGGTTTTAAGTATATCCTTCATTCCTCCATCAAGGAGTCCCTAAAATGGTGGAGCACTCAGAAGTCCTCTTGGAGAGCCATTCCACTATTTATTTTATGGGCCATCTTGAACTCACTTAACAAGTATCTTTTTCAGAACTCAATGGAGGATTTCCATAATGTCACAGATAGAATCATATCTAATTTCTCAGTTTTCTCTTTACAACCCACTTGTCCCAACAACAACCCACACATGCATAACAATACATAACTTTTGTATCCAATGGTTTTTTTTGACGGGGAAGCACAAAGGCATTCATGTGCATGTGGTGTTTGGATAACTATATCAACTGAACTATCCTATAGGATCTTCTGGAACAAAGGCTATGAAACCAACAACAAGGCAGAGACAATAGCTCTATGGGACCTCTCGTGGTTCAACAACTTTCATAATATTCCTTACTTGCACATGTACGAATACTCGAATATCATTATTGACCAAGTATTGGGTAAAGCCTCCATTAACACTCATATGCTACAAGGATGGTTGAAGAGGATAGAGCTCCTTTGGCAGCTTCAGGAAGGTTCCACAATCCAGCATATTGATAGATCCCAAAACATGGAAGCAGATAGTTTATCAAAAAAAGGATTGCTTGGAATGTTTGGTAAATGGTATTTAGAGATCACCTGGGAGCACAATACATATGACATGGGGGAATTCCTATTTCTAGGTTAAATCTAAACCTCCCTCTTTTTCTACAAAGTTTGTATATGTCTCCTTTTGTTTCTGTTTATGTCACTTTTTGATTTGTTGCTCTGAACAATATATGCAATTTTGTCTTACAGAAGGGGATGTTACCTCTGCCCCTGGAGACTAAAGAATATTTGCACTTAGGGTGATATGATATTTTTGATGGCCAATATATATTTTAGTTTGATAGCTCACCCTTTCTCCTCTTATCAGAAATGGAGTAAAAGGTTCCAATCATCTTGAGAATGATATGTATGGTATCTATTTTGTATATGTATACAGTTATTTTCTTACTGAAAAAATAGTTTTAAGTAAGAATAGTTTAATATCTAAGGTTCAGAAAGATACACATGGCCTATCGGCAAGGCCCATGTTGCTTTAATGGCTCAGTGAACTGATGTCCATGTTACCTTACCTACTCAAAAAAGTGCAAGTAATATTTGTTTTTCTTATTTGTATTTATTTATTATTATTATACAATAAAGATTTACTATTTGAAAAGAAAAAATCATTAATTTTATATACTAATTAATACTTAGCAATACTATTCAAGCCATAAAGTCAACAATTTTTAGAACTCCTGTAGTTAAAAAATGCTTTAATTTCGATGTTTTCATGCCCACAAAATTTGACTTCCATTTCTTGCTCATAAAATGGGATTTATCCACAACAAATCGAAAAAACTATTTATTTTCACATTATCGAGAATCAAAAGCTTCTAAACTTAGTTTTAATTTCCAGGCATTAGCTAAGGTAATAAAATATTTTAACTTTTTCTTCCAAATATTTTTTCAATCATATGTTATTTAAATCTACATTTTGTAGCATCACATCAATAAATTTGTTAGGTTCGAAAGAATAACTAGCAATTGTACCACATGTTGCAAAGGAAATGCCCTAAGGCATAAATTCAATTATGAGATATAAAATATCATTAAATATAAATGACATAGTCATTATAAATGCAGTAGTCATTTCACAGAATAATGTAGTTAAGAATACTCATGAAAAGTATAAAATTGAGGAAAACTTCTCTCCAATATTTATGAGCATAGAAAAAAATTTCTAATTAAACATAATAATTAATTTGTTATCATTTTCCATAAAGTTAGATAAACCAAAGTAATTGAGGAAAACTTATCTCCTTTTTCATAAGTTCAACTCTAACACCTCCTTAGTGTAGCATATATTCTCATCATGAGATAATTAATGACTCATAAGTGATTAAGATATGGAATATAAACATTTTGAGCTAGTTCTTGTTTAGAACATTTTTGTGTTTGACATTGATTGTCATCAATAACCAGTAGATGATTAGATCATATTCAAATGAAGGTGTAGAAGTTCAGCTTACACCTCCCAAGCTTATTGTTAGACCTTATGAAGAATTCATCCACAACCAATACAAAAAGGATGTGACCTTTCACATACTAGACTACACCAATACAGGTTTAGAGCATTGTATTTCTTCAAGAAAACCCATCTTCTCTTGCTCCTCTTCCACATTCACTTCATATTTTAGAATACCAACATTATGATAGAGTTTACCACCTAAAAAATCATTGTTTTGAACTTCACCTTTATGGAAAACATTGTCATCACTCAAACAAATGTTCCAGACACAAGGTTTTTATGATGTGTTTTTTAATACAAAAAATATCATTTTAAATAAAAATATTATATTTGACTTTTCAACAATATTATGAGGGACATTTTAAATTTTTTTCCCATATATATATATATTTTTAATAATATTTATAATCAAAATTTGATTTTTTAAAATAAATTTATATTAATATTTATATTTTTATCATAACTCAATCACAACTCCAATAAGATATAGGATGAACTCTTACCATGAGTGTCTAGTTAAAATAACATAATTGGTTTTATGCTTAAAAACCTTATAATCTAAAAGGGAAAAAAAAACTTTTATCATTTAGAAATAATAAATTTGAACTTTACTTTAAAACAATTTTTATTAAACATTTTTAACTAAAATATTAGCCTAAATAATTCTTTAAATACTCTTATTAACATTCTTATTGTAATTAATAATCGTTATCAATTATCAAGAAATAATTTTTTTGAACACTCTACATTCTTATTGATGTTTTATTGTAATTAATGTGGATACCAATTAGGGCAATAAAACAATTTTATTGAAGACTATTACATTACTATTGGCATGTAAAATTTAATAATTTGAATTTAACAAAGCCACATGGATAAGCGCCTTTTTTTGATTATTGAATTTTGAAATTTCCAAATTAAATATGTTATAATGTATATATATATAAAAAAAAAAACAAAAAAAGCAAAACAAAACAAATTTTGTTCATCAACAAAATTTTTTATTCATCATTATAAAATTTAGTCTAAACAAGTTTTGAGTCTAGGTTTTATTTAGCCATTACACAGACATTTTTGTTACCAAAACCTAAGATTAGTGTGAGAGTCTATAGAACTAATAACACTTTAAAACTATATGATTAGAAAACACTAATATTATGTATTTAACCTTAAACTCTACATTAATTATATTTTCTCTTATCTTATCTAATTTTAAAGTCACAATCAAGCCAGACGCCAAATTGGTGTATGAGATTTGAGGGACAAGGGACCCACCTTCAAGCAACGATTTGACTGCTAAGTCTATGAAAGCATACATACTCTGATTTTGAACTTGTAACCTCTTAAGAAGAAACACATTCTCTATACCATGATTTTTTTACGATATATACGTTAGTGTCTTACCACATTTACTATAATATGTTATTTTAACTTTCGAACTAAATGGCTTGACACAAGTCAATATATTGAAAAGATAGATAGCATGTTATTTTATCATATGTACTTTGTTGTCTGACCACATTTATTATAATATGTTATTTTAACTTTCGACAACACCACATTTACTATAATATGTTATTTTAAATTTTAAGCTAAATTGATCATTACTGTGTTAAAAGAGAAAATCTCAATACATAATACTTATCATAGGATTAAATTTTATACTTATCACAGGATTGAATTATATTGGCCATTAAGTTATGAACACCCAAGAAAGAATTCAAAATTACTACCAGTACACAATTCTATTAAAAGTAGAAAGTTGCAATGTATATAGGGTGCCTAATAATTTGAATAAAGACTGAGAAATAGAATGAATAGGCTCATGTATGCAATTGAAAATAAAATCGATAGCTAACCATTACCTCATGGTCAAGATAATTTTTAAGTACCTCATGGTTTAAAATAAAATTATGAAATATGAAAACATCACCTAAAATTAAATTCCAATTCTAGGTTCTAAATTTAAATTTAGAAATGTGTTACCACGGAGATAAAATGATTTTCTATTAATTAATTATTTATAACAGCATCAGTTTTTTAATTTAATTATTATAACCCATTAATATTATTATTATATTTATTTATGCTCCTAAAATCAAGGTGAATCATCCCATGAGTGACGAGTGCTGTATTATTTCCAAGTGTGTTAATTGTGGTAAAAATAAACAATCCAATAACTTTTAAGGCCCATCAGCCTATAGATCGGATGGCAAGTGGAAGTAAAGCAACTCAACAATTTGGTAGACCCATCCATCCATGCACTCATAGATATGACAAGTAGAAGATGCCATGCATGCGTCAAGCCATGGTGCAGTAGGCCTTGGGTCGAGATTTGGAAAGGTATGGAATTTAATAAATCCCGAATTTTAAAATAATAAATTTTGACTTTTATTGTAGGAAGCACGATGCTCTGGAACACCTAGAACGAATATTTGGTTGAAGATGCCCATTTCACTCTTGTATGTAACCATTTAAGTCAACATTCACTTGCTACTCTACAACACCCAGTTCGAGTATTTTCTTGAGGACTTGTTGTCTTGTGGAAGCATTAGTTAGTTGGAATCCTACATATGAAATAGCTGACGGAGGCTTTGAAATTAGGCATAGAAACAGAGTGCGTTGTGTTTATTTTTTCCCTTATTTGATTATGAAATTTTAAAGCACCCTGCCAGAAGATCTTCACGGAGCGAGAGCGAGAGCGAGTGGTAACAAAAAATCTGATGAACTAAAGCTTGGAATGTATGTGAAATCAAAAGTTTCAAGTAATAAAAGAAATAGGAAAACCAATCCATGGTGTGACAAAGATTGTAAAAGTGCGAGGAGAGAAATGAAGGAAGTTGTTGATAAATCTCTTAAAATTAGCAAGATAAAATACACAAAGCCCTAACTAAAAGGAAAAGAATGCAATATATTCGTAAAAGACAAGAGAATCTCTTACACCTCTCTAAGGTAGCTCCTAAGAAATTCTGGAGGAAAATTCTAACTAGGAAAACTAAAGATAATAATAAGATTTCTTTATACGACTGGAATTCATATCTTAAAAAGTTTTATGAATCTCCAAATGTCATGGCTAACTTTGAAACCCTACTCACGACGAAGGAAGTTTTCTCATTAGAAGACATTGATTTTGGGGTTAAATGCCTAGCAAATGGGAAAGCTATGGACATTGAATGTTACCAGGTGGAAATCTTAAAAATTGGAGGTCTTGTCCTCATCCCCTACATCCACAAGATTTTCATTCAAGAGGTCAAGCAAGGGTTGCCTAAACCATGGACTCAGAGCCTCATTATCCCTATATTTAAAAGTGGAGATACAAATAACCCCTCTAATTATCGGACAATTATGATCAATGCTCTCTTAGCCAAGTTATATGGTATTAATTTGGAAAAGAAGTTGAGCATATGGCTTGAAAGTGAAGGTAAGTGGGCTAAAGGCCAAGTGGGTTTTAGAAGGCAACACTCAATAATGGACCAACTCATTACGCTTAAGATCATTATGGAGGAATGTTGCAATGATAAATCCAATATCTTTTGTTGCTCTGTGGAATTTAGAAAGGCTTTTAAAATGGTTCTTAGAAACAACATATGGAATAGATTAGAAGAGCTAAAGGTTCCTTTCGAGTTGAGAGCTTCCGCTATAAGGTTATATGAGAATGTAATTTCCAAGCTAAAGATAAATGAGCGGTGGTCGAAAGATATTAAGAGTAATATCAGAGTTAAACAAGGTTTCCCCTCTTCCCTACCCTATTTGGCATTTACATCGACAAGCTAGAAGGTTGTTTAGAGGAAGCAGATTGTGCTGGCATGATCTTAGCTCGGATAGTCATCATCCTTATTCTCTATTCTGATGATATTTGATGCAGGAGCATCTAGCTCAGGCACCATGACCAGGTGTCAGTCTCCGCCACGTTGAAGAGTTGAGTTAACTTTTTATTTGTCTTTATGTTAGTTGACAAAAAAGGAGGTAGGATTTTTATTTTTATTTTAATCTCTAAATTAGTCAAGGGTAGGTTTGATCGGTTAGGGTTATTTGTTTGTTTGTTGCTAATCAGTCATGGATTAATAATTGTCATGTTATTTTAAAAAGAAAAATACAAATGTGTCTAAAAAGGAAAATCTTGTCATAAGGATAGAACCGAATGACTAATAACCATGTAACTGTAAAGTCTATAATTGAAAAGAAACTATACAATTTCATTAACTGGAACCATAAACATATAAATGTAATAGAAAAAGTCATGTACGGGGTTCAGTACCTCTCGCACTCGAATAATAACAATAACAAAGGAACTAAGTTCTGTCCATTTGTATGTTCTACTGTACTCTATTGTGTTTTTCCAATTGATGACTATGTGAGCAAACAACTAACTGTACACAAATTCTTGAAATTAATTCTTTTTGTTTTCCTGAGAAAAAAAACTAGTTCCCATAACGAGACAGAAGAACAGATACAATACGAGGGTTTATAATTCATTTGTAGCAAACAGTGAAGATAGACCAAGAGTGATAAAACCAGTTTCGGTATAGGCCAAGCACACACGGCCAGACGAAAACTTCCACCATACATATAAATTGACAGTCATACAAGATTACCAGCGTATCTATAGTGTTTTTGCACGTTCATATAATCAGAAGCAAAACTGAAGAATCATAATTATAATTCAGGCCAAGCATTCAGAGTAAACCAAAAGCAAATGTCATTCAGATAAATCAAAACTAAATCCCATTATATTTTCCGGAAGGATTTTTCTTTCAAAATTGCAAAGTCCAGTGTATAATAGTTACATATCATTACTATAAAAACAATGCCGTAAATGTTCAAACCATGAACGACAAACCCTAGGTGAGGGTTTCAAACACCTACTCATACAAAGCTATAGACATGCAGACCCTTGAATGACAAACCATAGGTGGGGGTTTCGAGAGAAAATTGGATCCACATACAGAAGATGGTAGTCAACAAAACAGTGGAAGTCCAGGCCTCAAAATGATAGAGCATCACTCACAACGTGAGTCAAATGATAAGCATTGAGCCATACGACCAAATAGCCTAAACTGAAACCAAACCGAGGACTGAAGAAAATACAAAGAAGTAGAGCCTACTGGACCAGACCGAGGCATACAGTGCCGAGACCTCCAACTGCAAACCCTCAATACCTGCACAACGAGTGACACACATGTGTTAGAAAATATATCATTGCCAAAGTGAAAGTAAAAAGCCTAAAGAGAACAACCAACGGAAGTTGCATCTAATTTACTTGAGAAATTGCAGTGAGAGACGAAGACAAACATTCCATCCAAAGTTCCAACTAATTGCGGCGACGAAGGAGTGAACCAGGTTAGAAGCTGTGGAAAGAGAATAAAAAATTGAAACAGAGAAGGAAGGCTACCTGCATTTTAAGCCGAGGATGAAAGAATGTCATCGAATTGAGCCTAGAGATAAGCCAATCACTAAGTTGCCAACCAGAATGAGAAATACTAGCACAAAACTTGAAATACAGCATCCTGTTGAACCAACAGCAAAAGGAAAACAAACCACAACAGAAGTATCACTTACCCAAGCGGCTATAAGGCAAACCACAACTGCCAATGAACCAAGGTTTAAGAGCAACCACGCACACACCAAGGAGCTAGTACTAGAAACAACTAGAGGCACGCCCAAGACTTGCAGTGAAGCTACCCACCAAAACCTGCAGAGCACAGTGGAGCAAACCCTTGACAAGCCAGCAACAAATGACCAAAATGAATGATGAACAAAGGGTTCAGGCATAGGAATGAGCAGGAATCGAAATCCAAGGCATGTACCCATTCATTATTGTGTAATTTAATGCCACATAATACAAACCCAAAATATCCAATGGCACATTCCTTCCACGTGTAATGACAACCGAATTATTCAACCAAACATATAATCACCACATTAATCATTTTAATTATGACAAAATGTAAAGTGTTGCGCTGGTCCCATCAAAGTGGTATCAGAGTAGGTGAAATTGATTGAAGACATGGAAAGAGGAAGGCGAGGTCATGGCAGAGGTGTTCAAAGGATAGCAGAGGAAGGACTGAGAGAGGAGATCAGAATTCTTGCTGCCTGTTTGGAGGCAGTGGAGGCAGGGAGAAGAAGAGACCCGGAGGTAGGCGATGACAGCGAATAGGAAACTGAAGCAACAACAGATGGACCGGAAGGTGAGACCCTAGAAGTGAGATTGTTGAGGTATATTTTAGTGGCAAGCAATAAACCCAAACCAAAACTCCCAACCTATGATGGCAGCCTGTCCATAGAGGTTTTATTGGATTGGATCGGCGAGATGGATAAGTATTTCAAGTGTGAGGAAGTCAGCCAAGACCGCAGAGTTAGGTTCGCTGCGCGAAATTGAAGGGACACGCAGCCCTGTGGTGGGATAGTGTCCAGACGGAGAGAAAGAGATTGAACAAGATGCCGATTAAAACCTCATCAAGGATGGTGGCCAAGTTTAAGGGCTGATTTCTACCTAAAGATTATCAGATTGCACTACACAGGCAAGTGGAGAATCTGAGATAGAAAGGAATGACAGTAAGGGAGTACATGGAGGAGTTTTATCGAGTGAACTTATGAGCCGGATATATAGAGGATACCGCGGAAAGAACAACCAGGTATGTAAATGGGTTAAGATTAGAAATTTTAGATGAAATCAGTATTTTATCTCCAAAGAACACTGAAGAAGCATATCAGAGTGCGATGAAAGCTGAAGAGAAAATTACTAGAAGGCAGAATGCCTGGAGAGGACGAGGAGCTGGCAGGGGAAAAGGCCAGTCATATGGCAGAGGGCAGACTGCTAGTAGTAATGAGGAAGGCAACAATTCCAGAACTTCCGGATCAACGGACAGAGGTGATAATGCGAGAGGTGGTAGGTCATCCCAGCGAGGCAGGGGAAATGACCGAGGAGGAGGGGCAGGTTATCAATGTTACAGGTGTCATAAATGGGGACATAGATCGTTTGAATGTCCAGTGGCAGATCAAGCTGGACAACAGGATGCATATGTTTCACAACCAGAAGAAGCAGCGGCACCTCCCCAAGAAACAAAAAATGCTCCAGAGATAGGGGAAGCCCTGGTGTTGCACAAGGTGTTGTTAAAACCAGTCAAGGAGGTCACCGAACAAACACAGCGGAAGGATTTGTTTAGAACAGTTTGTAAGTCACGAGGTAAGTGTTGTAAGTTAATTATTGACAACGGTAGTAATGATAACTTAGTGTCCACAGAGATGGTAGAAAATTTGGAGTTGAAGCATTTGAAACATCCCAACCCTTAAAGAGTCTCGTGGCTACAAAAAGGCCATTAGTTGCTAGTGGATGAACAGTGCGAGGTGGAGTTTCAAATAGGCAAATATAAGGATAAAGTCATTTGTGACATCATGCCGATGGATGTATGTCACATACTGCTAGGCAGGCCTTGGCAGTATGACAAGAAAGTGGTACACGATGGATTGATGAACTGTTATAAGTTTTTCAAGGATGGAATCAAGCATACGCTTGTGCCCATCAAAGAAGAAGGGAAAACAGGGACAAGTGAACCAACACCATTGTTGGTTAGTGGAAAATAGTTTCTGAAACAAGTTGAGGATAGTGAGATGGGTTATACAGTTGTAAAGAAAGCAAGGACAGTGTTGTTGCATATAGAGGTATCAAATTTACCTACAGAAATCCAGCAGATGTTGCAGGAATTTACAAATATAGTGGTGGATGAATTAGCAGACAAATTAACCCCCAAAAGGAGTATAAGTCATCATATTGAATTCATACCCAGAGCTAGTTTGCCAAACAAAGTAGCATATCGAATTAGCCCCAAGGATGATGAAGAGATTAGGAAGCAGGTGCAAGAATTGCTAGAAAAGGGATTGATAAGGGAAAGTTTGAGCCCTTGCGTAATCCCAATGGTTCTTGCCCCCAAGAAGGGAGGAGAGTGGCAGATGTGCGTAGACTCAAGAGCCATCAACAAAATCACCATCTGGTACATGTCCCATTGCCATGGATGGATGACATGATTGATTGTTTAAGCGGGGCAGCACATTTCTCTAAGATAGACTTGAAGAGCGGGTACCATCAAATTCAGATATGAGAGGGGGGCGAATGGAAGATAGCCTTTAAGAAAAATGAGGGACTGTACGAATGGTTGGTCATGCCATTTGGACTAAGCAATGCACCCAGTACATTTATGAGGTTGATGAATGAGATGCTGAAGGAGTACATTGGGAAATTTGTGATAGTGTACCTGGATGACATACTAATTCTCAGCAGGATAAGGGAAGAACACCTTCAACATGTACGAAAGGTGTTGGAAAAATTACAACAGAATAAACTGCTAATAAACTTGAAGAAATGTACCTTTCTGCGGAAGGAATTAATTTATTTGGGCTTTTTAATAGTAGAAAATGAACTAAAGCTGGAACCGAAGAAGGTTGCAGTGATAGTTAATTGGCCATCTCTGAAAGATTTATTTGAGGCCAGTCAGCCTTTTCGATGGATAGATGCAGTGGAGAGAAGTTTCCAGTTATTAAACAGAAAGATCACTCAGAGGCTGATCCTGATATTGTCCGATTTCAAGAAGCTTTTTTAGGTTCACTGTGATGCTAGCAGTACGGCTATTGGAGCTATACTTATCCAGGAGGATAAGCCTGAAGCATTCTTTAGTGAGAAGCTAAATGAAAGTCGATAGAAATATTCATCGTATGATAAGGAGTTTTATGATGTTATACAGGCACTAAAACACTAGAGCCATTATCTATTGGGAAATGAATTTGTGCTATTTTTCGATAATTCTGCACTATCATATGTAATGCAACAGCACAAGTTGAACCACAAACACACCAAATGGGTGGATTATTTGTAGAGTTTCAACTTCGTATTGAAGCATATTAGCGAGCAGGCCAACAAGGTGGCGGATGCACTAAGTAGGAGAGCTCTACTTTTGCAGGAAATAATTGTGCAAGTGCTGGGTTTTGAGCACTTAAAAGACTTATACTAGACTAATACTGATTTTAAGGAGGCCTACGAGGCATGCCAGAATCCCTTGGTGAGAGATAACAGTCCATGGTTGGATTACAACCTATAGGAGAAACTACTGTTTAAGGGAGGACAATTATGCATACCTGACTGCTCAATGAAGGAGAATATTATTTGGGAGAAGCATAGTGGAGGTCTAACTGGACATTTCGGCATGGACAAGACACTCAAGCAACTCATTCATTTCTACTTTTGGCCAAATATGTGAAGGGATGTGCAACAATTTGTGGCCAGATGTAAAGTGTGCTAGTTGGCAAAGGGTCACAGTCAAAACATAGGACTGTACACACCGTTACCTATTTTAGGCAAACCGTGGGACTCAGTCAGCTTGGAATTTGTCTTAGGTCTACCTAAGACACAACGAGGTTACGACTTAGTGATGGTATTAGTGGACAAATTCTCGAAAATGGCGCATTTCATCCCTTGCAGAAAAAACAGTGATGCCACTCACGTGGCCCACTTGTCTTTTACAGATATTGTCACGTTACATGGGTTGCCTAGGTCTATTCTGTCAGACAGGGATGCGAAGTTTACAGGACACTTTTGGCGTATCCTGTGGAAGAAAATGGATACACGGTTGAGTTACAGTTCTGCTTATCATCCGCAAACTGACGGACAAACAAAAGTTGTAAACAATAGTCTAGGAAACCTACTACGAAGCCTGGTTGGAGAGAATTCGCGGATGTGGGATTGAGTGCTGGCACAGTCAGAGTTCGCTTTTAACGACTCACCTAACCGCAGCATAAGCTTCAGTCCATTTCAAATCCTGTACGGCATGCATCCTCGCGGAGTGCATGAGTTGCAGGATCTTGGACTGAAAGAAAGGTGAAGTGCAGATGGGGATCTTGGACTGAAAGAAAGGTGAAGCGCTAATAAGTCATGGATTAATAATTGTCCTATTATTTTAAAAAGAAAAAGACAAATGTGTCTAAAAAGGAAAATTTGTCATAAGGATATAACTGAATGACTAACAGGCATGTAACTGTAAAGTCTATAACTGAAAAGCAACTGTACAGTTTCATTAACTGGAAACATAAACATATAAATGTAACAGCAAAAGTCATGTACAGGGTTTAGTACCTCTCGCACTTGAATAATAACAATAACAGAGAAACAAAGTTCTGTCCATCTGTATGTTCTACTGTAGTCTATTGTGTTTTCCAATTGATGACTATCTGAGTAGACAACTAACTATACACAAATTCTTGAAATTAATTCTTTTTGTTTTCCTAAGAAAAATAACTAGTTCCCATAACGATACAGAAGAACAGATACAATACGAGGGTTTATAATTCATTTGTAGCCAACAGTGAGGATAGACCAAGAGTGATACAACCAATTTCGGTATAGGCCAAGCACACACGGCCCAATGAGAACTTCCACCATACATATAAATTGATAGTCATACAAATTACCAACGTATCTACAGCGTTCGTGCACATTCATATAATGACAAGAAAAACTGAAGAATCATAATTGCAGTTTAGGCTAGGCATTCGGAGTAAACCAAAAGCAAATGTCATTCACATAAATCAAAACCAAATCCCATTATACTTTCTTGAAGGATTTTTCTTTCAAAACTACAAAGTCCAATGTATAACAGTTACATAGCAGTACTATAAAACAAAGCCGTAAACGTTCAAACCATGAACAACAAACCCTAGGTGAGGGTTTCAAACACCTACTCATACACAACTATAGACATGCAGACCCTTGAATGGCAAACCCTAGGTGAGGGTTTCGAGAGAAAATTGCATCCACATACAAAATATGGGAGTCAACAAAACAGTGGAAGTCGAGGCCTGAAAATGATAGAGGATCACTCACAGCGTGAGTCAAATGACAAGTATTAAGCCATACGACTAGACAGCCTAAATTTAAACCACATCGAGGACTGAAGAAAATACAAAGAAGTAGAGCCTACCGGACGAGACCGAGGCATACAGTGCTGAGACCTCCAACCGCAAACCCTTAGTACCTACATAGCGAGTGACACACAGGTATTAGAAAATATATTGTTTCCGAAGTGAAATTACAGATCCTGGAGAGAACAACCAATGGAAATTACATCCACTTTACCTGACAATTTGCAGTGAGAACCGAAGACAGACATTCCACGCAAAGTTCTGACTAACTGCGGCGACGAAGGAGCGAACCAAGTCAGAAGCTGTGGAAAGAGAATCACAAATTGAAACAAAGAAGGAAGACTACCTACGTTTAAGCCGAGGATGAAAGAATGCCATCGAATTGAGCCTGGAGATAAGCCAATCACTAAGTTGCCAATCGGAACGAGAAATACGAGCACAAAAGTTGAAATATGGCAGCCTGTTGAACCAACAGCAGAAGGAAAACAAACCACAACAAAAGTATCACTTACCTAGGTGGCTACAGGGAAACCACAACTGCCAATGAACGAAGGCTTAAGAACACCCATGCACACAGCAAGGAGCCAGTATTGGAAACAACCAGAGGTACGCCGAAGACTTGCAGCAAAGCCACCCACCAACACTTGGAGAGCACAGTGGAGCAAACCCTCGACAAGCCAACAACAAATGACCAAAATGAATGACGAACAAAGGGTTTAGGCATAGGAATGAGGGGGAATATGAAATCTGAGGCAAGTACCCATTCATTATTGTGTAATTGAATGCCACATAATACAAACCCAAAATATCTGATGGCGCATTCCTTCCACGCATAATCACAATCGAATTATTCAACCAAACATATAATCATCACATTAATCATTTTAATTCGGACAGACTGTAAAGTGTTGGGCTGGTCCCATCAATATTTTTCTTCTCACAAGGTGCCCATCTGATCTTGATAAGCAACATTGAATTCTTAAGGATTTCTTCTCTACCATGGGTATGACTAGTAGCACTCACAAAAGAAAAGTTGTGATTATCAAATCCAAGGAAGACACTTATGCTAATTTTATGTATGACAATAGTAACTTGGAGGAAATGTCTTCTTACAAGTAGCTAGGAATTGATATTCATCACAAGCTCAACTAGAACTATACCGTTGAGAAAAGGATTAATGGGTGTTGGAAAGCTTATTTTGGCTTTGAAAATAATTGTAAAATGACAAACTCGTAATGTGGGATAGAAAGAAGTTTTTCTTTGAAACTTTAGTCACTCCTATTATCTTATATGGATGTGAGGTTTGGGGTTGTAGTATCTCTAGAGAATCCTAGAGTAAGATTGAGTAAATCCATAATCGTTTTATAACATATAACCTCAATATTAAAAGCAATACATCCTATCCTATTCTCCTTATAGAAGTGGGTCTTTCCCTAACTGAGAGCCTAGCTATGACTAGGCTTCATATGTACAAGCATAAACTCAATAACGTAGGAGACCATAGACTTCCTAAGCTAGCTTTAAATTCCAACCAAAACCACCTATGGTTCAAACGAGGTTGGTATAAAGACACGAGGGTTTGGTTAAACCATTGGGAGATCGACGAGAATGTTTCATTGCAAAACAGTAATAACATTAAAAATATTGTTACTTCTAAGTTCAAAGAAAAAATGTGGTGTGAGAAAGATTTAGTAGCTAAAAAAAAATTAAGATATTATAAGGAGGTCACCAACCCCACCCTAGAATATCAAAAGTATCCCTTTGTTTTAACTAGCTCAAAGAAGAAAATTAATATAGCCAAGATTAGAATGAACTCTCATGAGCTCCATAGTGAAACAGGTTGTTGGGCAGTTACTAAAACACCATGGATGGAAAGGATATGCCATCTATGTGAGAATATGAACATCGAGGATGAAAATCACTTCCTCTTAGAGTGCCTCGGGTAAAACCACATTAGATCTCAGTTTCATAATCTTTATTGCAATTCTGACCTTCCTAGCCTTTTACAATGTCAAAATTATAGTGAGCTTGAGAGGCTTCTCTCCAAGATTTTTGAGCATATGAATAAAATATTAAATCAAACTAAATAATTTGTTTCTTTACGTCCGATAGACCAAAGTCTGGTCTCAGTGGACATTAACCACCACCATCATCATCATCAATAATAATAATAGTAAAAATTAAATAATTATAAGCCAATAATAATAATAATAAATTTAAATATAAACTACTAATATTATTTATATTAATAATAATAATATTATTAATTTAATTATAAATTAATAATAATAATAATAATAATAACAAAAATTAAATTAATTATTTAATGAAACAAAAGCATCACAATACAAATTTATTGAAAAACTAACATTTCCCACACTACCCATTCACACTACATTTATTTAAAAAGCTTGAAAAATGATGTTCTCCACTCTCCATTCACGGTACATTTATTTAAAAAGAAATTCGATGAATATCTCAATAACTAATTTGAGAATTTCCTTAACAAACAAAAATAAATAAGTTCAGAGTGAAGCATAATTGAATAACCCTCCCTCAAAAAGCCACCATAAAATTAATATTTGATAAAAATAGTAGCATGATCGTCAACATCATAGTAATGTAGTAATGAAGGCAAGTACTAAAGAAAAGTTGATAAAATTAGGAGCATGCTCCTCAACATCATAGATAAATTATTTTCTTGATAAAATTTATAGGCTTAGATTACAATGTATCCAAGCAAAACCCTCCTATAAGGATTAATGCTTTGTTGATATTAGTCTGGCAATATGGTGGGTTCTGGTCAGGATGAATATTGAACCAGACCAATATTGAACCACCACAATGCAGTTAGAGGATGGACGCTTCCTAGCATAGAAATAATTGGGTTGCTAACGAAAATTGGAAAGTTCTGTTATTTTCCCATTGTGTCTCAAGAAACTAGCAATAAGAAAGGTTCTTGAATAAATTCAGCGACTAGCAATAGCAATGTCGAGTTGCAAAAATAATTGGGCTGCTAATGAAAACCATTTTCCAGTTGTGAAAAGTAGCAATGCCATATGGCGGCTGCAGCGATGCCCAATTTAAACTCATCCAATCCAACCTTCTAATCTACATCCTAACATTTATTCGTTAAATATGTCATATAAAAAATATATTGTTTAAGCAATTTGCATCCTAACTTTTATTCATTAAATATGTAATATAAAAAATATATTTTGTTTATACAACAATATTAGCTTTTTTTCACCCCAAATTTATGAGTTTTTTTGTGACCTCATTCAAATTTTGTTACCTGATTGAGGTCGGGTCGAATCTAACTGATCACTCTATGCATTCCTTCCACTCTATGGAAGGAATCATTATGAGCTCCTATATGATTTATTAGCTATTAACTAATAAGTCATATAAGAGCCCAATATATGCATTCGTTCCACTGTATGGAAGGAAGCGATTAACTAATAAGTCATATAAGAACTCAATATATATGCATTCCTTCTGCTCTATGGAAGGAAGCAATTAACTAATAAGTCATATAAGAACTCAATATATGCATTCCTTCTGCTCTATGGAAGGAATCATTATGTGTTTTTATATAACTTATTAGTGATTAACTAATAAGTCATATAGGAGCTCAATATATGATTATGATAAACAATAAATCATTAAGGGCAATAGATATATATGATTAGACCCATTTTATATATTTGGGATATAAATTGCAAAACTTTAGACAATAAAACAAAAGCACATAATTACCTATTATTCATCTGCCTAGATTGTTTCAAACTCCATCCCCTTTATTTGTAAAACTCCTAAATTTTTCATTAAAATCCATGGAGGAATACGGACAGTTAATCCAGCGGAGCCATATTATCTCTGGTGGCTGAGCAACATTCAATACGCTTTCCACACAATCACCTTTAGCCCCAAGAAGCTGCAACCTACCATGAGATCCACAAGGTTTTTGAACTGTTGTGACGACCATTCCAGGCCATCACTTAGATAAATGATAACTCCATGCACCTAAAAAAATGATTGATCAATATTTATGCCAATTAGATGAAAAACTCAAAATTTACAGACAATTCACACCATAATAGTATTTCAAAATTTGATATTAGAACATTATTTTCAGTGTCGCTCTAAATATTCAAAATACGTGCAAGTGAGTGCTGAGAAAGAAGGTTGTCAATTGGACCCCAAAATACAACGCCAGCAGTCTGGAGGCTCTTTCTCCGCCAGGTCTCTCCCCATATCCCTGAGGTGTTCGTGCATTCTTATTTTATTTTCTTCGTCTACCTCCACAAGACACCTGTTTTGTAGATTATTAAAACCCAATGCTCCTTCACACCTTCCCAGCTAGATCCATCCCATATTCTTATTGTTGTATCTCTATCTTTGTGTAGAAAGAAACAAGCAATGTCTAAGAATATATGCTTCTCCTCTTCCTCGAGACCGTCATAACTAATTCTGTTGTAATCCTTCGGGATATCTGAAAAGTTAAGGATTTAGTTATAAATCAAGTATTTCTAGTTATAGTTGTTTCAATTATTTTTTTCAAGCATAAATGTAATCTTCATTGAATGAATTAATAAACAGATCACAAAATTTGAATCAATGGAATTCTCCAGACTTCTTATCAGTGATATCAAATTCTGAATCGAGCTCCATTGAACCATAATGTATAGATCCTCCATTACTGTAAACCAGCGAAGAAGTTGTGCTTGCTGACCTAAATACTTAACTGTTAGTAGCATTAGTAGGGGCGTGATCTGGTTGTGTGTGCAACAACATTGGTGTGCTCAGCAGCGTTGGTAGAGGCGTCCTTGGTAGAGACTATGCTCTAGCAGTTTTTTTAATATACAGCCATTGGGTTTTGAAACCCACTATGTACATAATTGACGAATTTGTTAATATTTTTTTAAGACTACCATATGGTGCCTTGGACCATACAGATAGTTGGCTATTGAATTTGTAACTTAATACAAAAAATATTACAAAAAAAAGGAAATTTATGTTGTAATCATTGAAACATATTTTTTTTAAAAGGATTTTGTTCTTGTAATCATAACATTTTTTTTAAGAATTTTTTCATTATATGAAGAAAAGATGAACTCCTTGGTATCTTTAATTGGGATTGTTCTATGCAGAAAGGAAGATTACTAGGAATGGTTCACGAAGGTTAAAAATGCACTTATTTTTAATGATCTACCGGATGGAATCTGTGAAGGAAAAGAATGGAATTCACTAGATCAACATGACGAGGAGAAACAATTAGCAATCTAGAAAAGTAAGGATAAAAAGACCTATGCCTTAATTTCCACTTCAGTCTTAGAAGAGGTAAGAAGATACATTGCTCAGAATAAAACAACATATGATTCCATAACAAAACTAAAAGAACTTTATGATTCACATTCTGAATTGGAGATAATTCAGTTATTGTTGAAGTTATTTAATTTGGAAATGAAATATAATGATCCTCTAAAACTTGCTTCTGAAATTAAAGCCATCAATCATGAAACTAAATCTATTGGAGTTAAAGTTGATCTGCAACTCATTGCCTTTATAAAAGCTCTTTACCCTAGTTATTCACACTACTTGTAATCTCTCCAATTTAGTGGGCACCTAAAAGATTTAGAGTTTGATAAATTATTAGGGAAAATTACAAAAAGAGAGAAGGCTTTTGGCAAGAAAGAAACATCACACAATTCTAATATTGAAACCCTATGTCTTGCTCAAAAAGACCAAAATCCTCAAGAATCTGACAGAAATATTGAGGGTAATAGAGGTCGAGGTAGGAAGAATTATAGAAGCAATGGGGGTAGAAAATTCAGGGAGATAGACAACAGAATGGTAAGAAAAGTAATTTTCTCGATAAAAAAACAGTAAAATTCTTTAGATGTGGTAAAATTGGACATACAACTGCAAATTGTAGAATTCCTTGGGAGAAAATTACCGAAAGAAGAGAACAAATTCTTTAAAAGAAAGATCATCTAATTCCAGAAAAATAATAGTCTTCTGAGAATGCACATTATGTTGTTGCTCATTGTAATTTTCATATGGAAGATATATTTAGTACCTCTTTTTCTTCATGGCATCATAGTTGGATTTTAGGCACAAGTGCCACTTGTCATGTGACCTTTAGAAGAGACTTGTTTGAAAAATTCAGTGATCATATTAATGGAGTAAACATAGTTACCAGTAAAACGGGAACTATTACCTCAAAACGGTTACTCGATCTCAAAAATCCAAAAAAAAATGAAAAAACACCTTGAAATCGAAATGTGTTATGCTGTAATAAAAATTGTTTGAGTAAATTTTCATTTTTTTTAAACAATAAAAGTAATTTTGTTTGGTGAAAAAAACACCTTGAAATCAAAAAGTGTTGATGTCGGAATAACGGTTTTTTTTTTTTTTTGTTTCTTTTCTTTTCAGGGTACATTTTCAACATTTTTTAATAATGACGTTAAAAACAAAATATCATGACTTTGAAAAAAATTGAATTTCCAATGATTTTCAAGCATGACATTAACAATAAAATATCATGTCTTTGAAAACCCTTAAAATTCCAACGATTTTTAAGCATGACATTAAATTTAAAATATCACTTCTTTGAAAAACCTTAAAATTCTAACAATTTTCAAGCATGGTAGTAAGAAAAAATATTCATAATTGTTTTCAACCATAACGTTAAACATAAAATATCACGACTCAGAAAAACATTAAAATCTTGACAATTTTTCAACCATGGAATTAAAACCAAAGATTATGACTACAAAAAAATCTTAAATTTTTAAAATATTTCAACCATGAAATTATGGAAAAATTTATGACTAAAAAAACCTTTAAAAATGAACACTTGCATGAAAGAGTTATTATACCAAAGAATAATTTTTTTTAAAATGCTAAATGTATAGCGATTTTGAAATCTTAGCCTAAGAGAACTTGATATATTGCAAAAAAAAATTAAAAATCAACTATAAAATAGACACGTAGTGTAGGTGAGCTCAACCCACTGTAATGAAAACTCAAAGGCTAACCATGAAATTAACACATTGTGGGGCAGACTCTATTCATTATAACGAAAAAATTGAAAATCAACTATCAAATTGCACATAATGGGATTAGGTTGCTAGACAAGCATAGACGCATACTCTACAATAGATATATATATATATATATATATATATATATATATATATATATATATATATATATATATATATATATATATATATATATATATATATATATATGAAAGATACATAAGAAAAAAAAAGATTCAAATATTGAAAAAAAAATAAAAATAAAAACCTATAAAATGTAAAAAAAATTAACCATACCATGTAAAATTAAAAATAATAAAACTAAAAGAGTAAAATAAAATAAAAATCAAATTAAAAAAAAAATTACAAAAATGAAATACAACATTAAAAAAATTAAAAACTTAAAAAAAAAAATTCTCGGGCGCACCTGAGGCCTAGTTGGCCAAGAGTAGCAAGGGGAAGATTCATGACAAAAAATAAACTAAGTTCAAAAAAATAAAATAAAATAAAATAAAAACAATAAAAACAATAAAAATGTAAAAAATAAATAAATAAAAATTAACTTGTTAAAATGAAAAATTTAAATAAAAAAATATAAAAATAAACAAACAAACAAAAAATTTGAAAAATATATATAATATAAGAAAAAATTCAAAAAAATTCAAAAAATAACCATTCTTCTCTCAAAGAACAATATCTACCATTTTTTAGTCCTGATGATGGATCCCCTTTGGGGTTTGAAATTTCGACATGATGAATATGATATTGTGGATAATCCAGTAAATACTACACAAAATAAAAGCATCATTTAAAAAATGTTAATTAATTATCAAAAAATAAAATAAAATGAAAAGTAAAAATAAAACAAAAAATTTGAAACAATTAAAAAAATAAATTTAAAAAAGAAATAATATATATATATATATATATATATATATATATATATATATATATATATATATATATATATATATATATATATATAGTAAAATTTAACGCTAACCCCCGCCTTTACTCACTATCCCCTCCTCCTCACGCTCCATCCCATCCCCTCTCGACGCTTACCTCACCCCCTTCCCCTTTCTACCCTCAGCGCTCTCGTCCCTCCCCCCCATCTCTCCCCCTTATCCCTGTGCACCCCTCTCTCCTCCCGGGCAGGTGGGGGACAGGGAGGGGAGAGGGGATGGGAGGTTGTGGGTTAGGTGAGGGAGGCAAGGTGGGTGAGGGGGGAGAGAGAGAAGGGCCGAGAGTGGTGGTCAAGTAGGGGAGGAGAGAGGGGAGAGGGAGGGTTGATGGTGGGGGTGGAGAGGACGGGGGTGAGGGAGGGGAAAGGATACTGGTCGGAACAGGGATGAGGGAGGGCAAGGTAGTTTTAAATTGTGTTTTAATTTTTTTTTTATTTTTTTTTTTTAATTAATTTTTTTAATTGTTTTTTTTAATGGTTTATTTCTAATTGGTTTTTTTTCAGATTGTTTTTGTTTTTAATTTTTTTAATTGTTTTCTACTTTTTTTTTGTTTTACTTTTTTTTTTAAATTGTTTTTATTTTTAAAATTGTATTTTTTTTATAAGTGTTTTTTTTTAATTGTTTTATTTTTAAATTGTTTTTATTTTTTATTTTTGTAAGCATGGTAGGACCCTTTCATTTTCGAGTTTTTACATGTCCGTTATTCACCCCATTTCAGGGAGGGTAGCACAAGAATCAAACCCAAGATCTCCAGTTCGGTGAGACTTCATTCCATTGCCATTGCCACTTCAGCTACCCCTTGCAAATGCTTTTATTTTTTATTTTATTTTAATTGTTTTCTTTTAATGGTTTTAATTTTATAGTCATTTTAAATTGTTTGTTTGTTTTTTTGTTTTTTAATTTTTTTTATGTTATTTCTTTATTTTTGTAATTTTAATTTTAAAAATAAATTCTTAAATTCTTATTTTATTTTTGTTTATTTAAATTATTTAATTTAAATATTTTTTTAATTATTTTTTTCTTATGTTTTACTTTTTTGTTTGTTTTCTTTAATTATTTTAAGTTTTCTTCTTCTTCTTCTTTTTTAAATGAGGTTCTTATTTTGTTTATTTATTTTTTGAACTTAAAAATTTGGTTTTTTTTTTGGTGGATAAATTTGTTTTTTATTAAATTATATATATATATATATATATATATATATATATATATATATATAGATAATGTTTTTTTTTTTTTTTTTTTCATTAATGTTTTTTACTTTTACGAGTTATTTTTTTTACTAAGTAGTTTTATTTTACTAACATGTTTTTATTATTATTTTTTTGTCATGTTTTATGTTTTATGTTTATTTTTACATTTTTATAGGTTTTTTTTTTGTTTTTATTTTGTTTTTATTTTTTTTGTAAATGATTTGTTTTGTCATGTTTTTTTTGTTACTAACATGAAAATCACCAACATTTAAAAAAATTTATCCACACTTAATTGATTAGAAAATTTAAGGTGTAAAAACTAAGCCCTTTAAATAAAAAGGGTTGATGCTTATAAGCACCTTTCAAAATCAAGATGAAAATCACTAACAAAAAAAAAATGTTCACGCTTGATACATATTAAAAAAAAAGGTGTCAAAAATAAGCCCTCTAAAAAAATGTGTTGATGCTGCATCAACACTTTTCAAAATTAGCATGAAAATCACTAACATTTAAAAAAAATTGTTCACACTTGATAGATAAAAAAATATAAAGTGGAAAAAATAAGCTCCCAAAAGAAAGGTGTATTCTAGAATCACCATTTTTGAAAATCCAGTGATTTTTTTGCTACCTCAAAAAAACAGGTACTAGGTCATTTTCTTGTTTGATCGGTAACTATGTTAGTAGTGTATTTTGTTGAGAAGTCTCAAATAAAACCATCGAGGATTGGTTCTATTCAATTAAAAATTCATGGACTTTCTGATTATACTTTGAATGATGTTCTATACATTCCTCAGTTCCAAAGAAATTTATTATCTCTTCTACAAATAAGACAACTAGGACATTCCATCCACATATTTGATGGTAAAGTGGAAATTCGAAGAGCAACTAACAATAAAATTGTAATGACTTGTGTAGAAGAATATAAATTGTTGAAATTGAAAGGTGTGTTGTCTGTTACATTGAATACTAGTTATTTGGTTCAACAAACCTATATTTTGTTATCTTCTTTATTGTGGCATGCACACTTCAGTCATATTAGTTATGAAAGCATTAGAATTATGAGACAGCAGGGGATTAAAGGACTTCCAACAGTTCCTAGAAAATTGTCCCCATGTAATGCTTGTATATTGGGCAAGCATCACAAACAATCTTTTCATAATTCTATTTCTCGCGCTACAAGAAAATTAAGTCTCATACACTTCGATTTATGTGGACCTATGCTTGTACCAAATGCAAATAGCAATAAATACATACTAACTTTTATTGATGATTATTTGAGGATGTGTTGGGTTTATCTACTTAAGGAAAAATCACAAGATTTTGATGTGTTTCAAAAAATTCATCTCTTGATTGCAAATGAAGCTCAATTAAATATTGGGACTATAACAACTAATAATGGAGCACAATATACTTCACATGTCTTTGAAAATTATTTGCAAGAGAATGGCATCAAACACCACACCACAATACCATATGATCCACAACAAAACGGTGTTTTAGAATGAATGAATGGAACATTGTTTAATATGGTAAGACCAATGACATTTTTTAAGAATGTAAAATTGATGTTTTGGGGAGAAAAAATGCTCTCTGCAACATATATTAGAAATATGTGCCCATCCTCTACCATTAACAACAAAACTCCATATGAAATGTGGTATACTCGTCTTCTTACTGTTAAAAATTTCAAATTTTTCGGTTCTCAATGTTATGCTTTGATTCCTAAACAACAAAGGACTAAGTTGAGTGAACAGAGTAGAAAATGTATTTTTTTAGGGTACTTTATGACTTCTAAGGCATATCAATTGAATTATGAAGAGAACAAGATATTTATTTTGTCACGAGATGTAATTTTTCTTGAATATGATAAATATTCCCTCAATGTTGATAGACAACTTAATCAGATGGAAACATTTGTGCCTCAAAATTTTTATTATGAATCAGATAATATACTTCCACATCCTGAAGGGGGGATACCTATATTAGATCAGTATGTGGAGTTTCCTTCTCTCAATGATGATAATTCTATTATTGATGAGAAATTGGTTGATGCAATCATTTCTACAGACATGACAAAGATAGAAATGGCAACAGAGTTGACAACGACAAAAATGGCAAGAACTCAGACAAATGAAGAAGAAGAGAAACTTCCTGCATAACCTTTGCCAAGATCATCTTGTATTTGAATATTTCTGAAGAAATATGATGAGTTTAAGATATGAAGTTCCTCAGGTAACTATTGTCATTGTGAATTTAACTTTTTTGTGGATTGTGAACCTACTTCTTTTGAAGAAGCTACTAGTTATGATCAATGTAAAGATGCAATGCAAATGAATATGATGCTCTCATAAAAAATGGCACATGGAGGCTGGTGGATCCTCCTGTCGACATCAAACCTATTGGTTGTAAATGGATTTATAAAACTAAGTATAAATTTTATGGTTCACTAGACAAACACAAGGCAAGACTTGTAGCGAAGAGATATGCACAGAAAGAGGGTATTTACTATATAGACACATTTTCTCCTACAGCTAAATGGGGCACTATTAGATCCTTGTTTGCTATTGCAACTTAGAAAGAATGGAAAATTGATCATATGGATGTCAAAAATTCTTTCTTAAATGGATATTTGAAAGAAGATGTTTACATGTTTCAGCCAGAAGGTTTTTTCGTTAAAGGGAAAGAAAAAAAGGTTTGAAAGCTAATGAAGTCTTTGTATGGCTTGAAACAAGCGCCACGAGCATGGTATGAGAAACTAACTGAACATCTTCTAAAGTTAAATTATAAATAGTTTGACCTAGATCATGCAACTCTTTTCATTAAGAAAGTTGGAAGATCAGTTGTATATCTAGTTGTATATGTTGATAATTTGATGATCACGGGAAACAATGATGAATATATATCATCTATTAAGAAGGAATTGAAAAAGGTTTTTGATATGACAGATTTAGGTTTACTTCATTATTATCTTGGAATTGAAGTTGCTAAAAAACCGCAACATATTTTCATCTCTCACAAGAAGTATGTTGGTAAGTTATTGAGCAAATATAGTATGATGGGTTGTGATCATGTTGCTACACCAATGGAACAAAATTTAAAACTTACTTCAGATGAAGGAAAACCATTTGAAGATCCAACAAAGTATAGGAAACCTTTTGGAAGTTTGATTTATTTATCTATGACTCATCCTGATATAACATTTGTTGTAAGAATACTTTCTAGATTTATACATCATCCTTGTGACAGGCATTGGGTAGCAGTAAAAAGAGTATTGAAATATTTAAAAGGAACCCAAACTTACGGCACCAAATATACCAAAGTTTTAGACTTCCATCTTGTTGGTTATTCAGATTTTGATTTTGATGGAGATAAAGATAATGGAGTCTCTACTTCTGGTTATTTGATGAATCTTGGACCATCAACCATCAGTTGGAGATCACGCGAGTAATCTGTTCCTTTTGATTCTACCATTGAAGTCGAATATGTTACAACAACTCAAGCCACTAAGGAAATCATTTGGCTTTGGAAAATACCTGAAGATTTGCAAGGAAACAAAAACCTTCAACTCCTTTATTTGGTGACAACTCTTATGTAACTCAATTGGCCAAGAATCCAAAGTTTCATGATTGAACCAAACATATCAACACCAAGTATCATTTGATTCAATATCATGTAGAGGCCAAAATAATTCATCAAACACATTGTCCAACATTAGAATAAATAAGATATCTTTACTAAAGTATTGGGGTGTGAAAAGTTTGAAAAATTTAGATCTTTAGTTGGTATGTGAGATGTCCCTTCATATTAAGGGGGGAAATGTTGTAATCCTTCGGGATTTCTATATAGTTAATGATTTAGTTTAGGAATTTAGTTATGAGTTAAGTATTTATAGTTATAATTGTCTCAGTTATTTTTTTCAAGTATAAATGTAACCTTAATTGAATGAAATAATATACAGATCACAACATTTGAATCAATGGAATTCTCCATACTTCTTATCAAACTCCAAGTGTGCTTTGGATACCTGTGGGAAGTGCTTTGGAGATTTTGTGGAATTGGGCATGTCAATACTTCAAATATTATTCACCATGCAGATGTGCCCCAATCACCGTGAGATAAAGCGACAATCTATTACAGGCTTCCACAAATAGACTAACTACTTCTTCAAAACCCACATCTGGATAAGATTTGTCAAAGGCATGAGCGCATAAGATCTCTTTCGACTGTTGTGGATCCAATCCTGTGTCCTTGTATATGGATGACTCTACAATTCCCCATCTTATAAGACCATCCATACTATGAGAGATAACTAAAATCTACCTACTAGAGTAAAGTGGAAAATGCATTGTAAATATCCGTGAAAATGAATAGTTTGAAAGCTCAATTGGAAGAAAATTCTCGGTTTAAAAATTGAGACTATACCAAGCAATGTAAACTAAAAAAGGAGTGAAATGGGAAAATTAACTCAGAACAATAATTCAACTTATCAATGAGAGAAAGCCAATTAAAACATACATGTGAACCTAGTTTTCCTTGAAGTTAAAAGAAAACTTAATTGTGGTAAAAGAAAACTTAATTGCAATAAAGAACGTCCAGACTATTTCCTCTCTCTTCAAATCTGAAGCATGGTTTCCCTTATTTTCTCTTAAGAATAACTGAACCATGTAAACCGAGACAATTATTTTACCATTGGATGCTCGTGGAGGGGAATGAGAATGGAGTGAGAAAGTCAAGGCATTGACGTGATGGGAGAGTAAGTACATGAGAGGAAATTAATGTGGGGGTTAGCGAGTTTAATGCTGGATTAGTAAGACAATCCACACCAAGACTAGCACAACTCTATCCCATTATAGCGAGGAATATGGTCCAAAATGAAGAATCCAAGAACACACGACCTTGTCTTGATCAAAGTTATAGGCCTCAAAGAATAATGCCCACAAGGAAGAATCCAAGAACACATGACCTCATTTTGATCAAAGTTATAGCCCTCAAAGAACAATCCTCAAGCTAACAACTTTAATGAAAGAAAGAAAATAAAAACAAAAGACAATTAACTACTTATTCTAACTGTAACCCTACAATATACAAGAAATAAACTACAATATTCATTTTAATACAAGATATAAGATTTTAAATAAACACTCTCTTGAGAAAAGAATGTTAAATGGTTATAATTCATAAAATTTAAAGGGAAAACATTCATTCATCTATTAATTCTTGTATTATTTTAATTATTGTTAAATTTAAATTTGTTAACCTCTATATTTATAATGTCTATGAGTGAAAGTAAGTCACAAAAAAAAGAAAAATATATTGAGAACTATTTAACAACAATTAAACTAAGAAATTACAGTGTTATAAAAATTATAACTAAACAAAACAAATGATAATAGATTCTTGATGTAGGAAAGGAAGCTAAAATATTGCTCTTTAAGAAGATATTTAAAATTATAAATTCTAATAATTAAAAACATTAGTATTAATCCCTTCTTGTAAAATATTTTAGTTGTATATTTTAAAACGTAAATCTTAACTATTTATAGTAATTACAAAATGATTTTTATGGGAGAAGCAACCTTTGGAACATATTAGAAGAGCTAAAGGTTCCTTTTGAGTTGAGAGCTGCCACTATAAGGTTATACGAAAATGTAATTGCTAAGTTAAAGAGCAATGAGGGGAGGTCAAAAGATATTAAGTGTAATATCGGAGTTAAACAAGGTTGCCCCCTCTTCCCTACCCTATTTGACATTTACATCGACAAGTTAGAAGGTTGTTTAGAGGAAGCAGGATGCGTTGACACGATCTTAGCTGGGGTAGTCATCATCCTTCTTCTCTATATTGATGATATTGTTCTTCTCACAAGGTGTCCATCTGATCTTGATAAGCAACTTATATTTCTTAAGGATTTTTGCTCTACCATGGGTATGATTGTTAACACTGAGAAAACAAAAGTTATGATTATCAAATCCAAGAAGGACACTTACGCTAATTTTATGTATGACAATAGTAACTTGGAGGAATTGTCTTCCTACAAGTACCTAGGAATTGATATTCATCACAAGCTCAACTGGAACTATAACATTGAGAAAATGATTAATCAGGGATTGAAAGCTTATTTTGGTCTTGAAAATAATTGTAAAATAGAAAACCTCGTAATGTGGGATAGAAAGAAGTTCCTCTTTTGAAACTTTAGTCACTCTGTTTATCTTATATGGATGTGAGGTTCGGGGTTGTAGCATCTCTAGAAAATCCAGGAGAAAGATTGAGCAAATCCAGAAGCGCTTTATAATGTATAACCTCAAAATTAAAAGCAACACACCCTATCCTATTCTCCCTATAGAAGTGGGTCTTTCCCATATCAAGAGCCTAGCTATGCCCAGGCTTCTATTGTACAAGTACAAACTCAATAACATAGGAGACCAAAGACTTCCTAAGCTAGCTTTAAATTCCAACCAAAACCACCTAAGGCTCCAACGAGGTTGGTATAAAGACACTAGGGCTTGGTTAAACCATTGGGAGATCGACGAGAATGTTGCATTACAAAACATTAATAACATTAAAAATATTGTTACTTCTAAGTTCAAAGAAAAAATGTGGTGTGAGAAAGATTTAGCAACTAAAAGAAAATTAAGATATTATAAGGAGGTCATCAACCCCACCGTAGAAGATCAAAAGTATATCTTTGTTTGAACTAGCTCAAAGAAGAAAATTAATATAGCCAAGATTAGAACGAACTCATGAGCTCCATAGTGAAACGAGTAGTTGGGCAATTCGTAAAACACCATGGATGGAAAGGTTCTGCCATCTCTGTGAGAATACGAACATCGAGAATGAAAATCACTTCCTCTTAAAGTGCCCTGCGTACAACCACATTCGATCTTGGTTTCAAAATCTTTGTTGCAATACTGACCTTCCTAGCCTTTTATGTTGTCAAAATTACAGTGAGTTCAAGAGACTTCGCTCCAAGCTTTTTGAGCATAAGAATAAAATCTTAAATCAAACTAAATAATTAGTTTCTTTAGGTATAGACCAAAATTTAGTCTTAATAGACGTTAACCATTATCATTAACAACTTTAAACAAAATACATTATATTAAAACACAAGTTAAATAAAATAAAACTAAAATAAATTATTTACTAAACATTAAAATTTAATTAAAAAATACACAGGTTACAATAAAAATCGAAGATAAAATATTGAAAAAAAAACAAGATAATTATAATGAAGTTGGTAAAAAGTATTTAATGTTTTTCAACTAACTATTGTTTAACATATCTTGATATGTAATCATACACTTAATTTGATTATGACTTGACTCAACAATCAACACTAACTATCTCTCTAATTTTAGCCAACTCCTCATGCAAGTGTAATTAAATTATTTTAATACTCCCCTTAATTAAGCCTCTTGAACTAAAATTGACTTATAACAACTCAAACATATCTAGTGGTCTAATGTCTCAGCTAAAGTTACAACACCCAAATTTCTTCTATAAATTTAAATCCAAAACTTTTAACAATATACATATTAATTAAATAATTAAAAAAATTATTTTTAAATTAAAATATCAAATAAATAATAAAATATTCAAAATACGTAATTCTAATTTAACTTCAAATTTGAAATCATATCGAATGTAGGGTAACAGTCATGAGTGATAAGGCTTGTAAAAATACAAAATATTGTAAAGTAAAAGTATATTATTATTATTATTAAAAATTGATATTAAGTATGCATATTCTCACTCTTTTTTGGTATTCAAGTAAATATATTTTTTGGTATTTAGGTCAATAATATTTATGTATAAATAGCTGAATGTACCAATCCTTTCATGAATATAATTGCAATTTTATTGTGATAGAATGACCAAACAAATGATTAACCAATATTTTACACAAGATTTTTTTTAATATATTTACAATTTTATTGTTATAGAATGTCCAACAAATAGTTAACTATTTGTTAACCAATATTTTAGGGAAGAATTTATTTTCAAATTAATATTACCCTTCTCTTTGTTTGTTTTTTCCTGAACATCATGAGGATTTTTTTTCTGAACATCATGAGGACGAGTACTATTTCATGTCAGCTTACTTTAGTGAGCTGATTGCTTTATTTTATTGGATCGTTACACTCCACTATATGTTGAATTTCATCAATCTTCTTAATATTTTTAGTGGCAAGAGGATCTTCATAGTTTACAAAAAAGAATGTCATCAATATTCAGAATCCATAAAATATCATAATAAAAAAATAGAACATGACACATTATAAAATCCAACAAGAAAAAAATATTAAAAGGCAAGAAGAATAACTTAGAGCCATCATCATCCAAGCCATTGAAGACCTTTATTTTCAAGCACATACAACAAACACAAAAAGAGTCATTCACAACAAGTTCATAATGATCGATCATCGAAATATAGAACACCAATTAATAGAACTGCACATCAATTTCTTAAAAGAAGAACAGTGATATACTACTTTCCATGTTCAAGTTTGGTCTCTTCTTCTTCAATGTGCTTGAAATTGAAATATCATTTGTTAAATTATATCTCACTATTGAAAGTCCTATATTAAAAACATGAGGGAGGATATAGTGATATTTGCCTCCAATATACGTAATCGTATGTCCCTTATGAATTATGGATATAAAATGGATATTAAATATGTATATGTGTGGATGCATATATCCATTTATTGAGGTATATGTATGCACATATATATATATGTGTGTGTGTATATATATATATATATATATATATATATATATATATATATATATATATATATATATATATATATATATATATATATATATATATATATATAGTTTATATAAGTATATTATTCCAGAGGAATTACCTTGAATGTAATATGGGTTTGTTCATTGTTATGGATGTGATGAATTATTAGTGTTGATAGTTATCCCTTACTATCACTACTATTATCATGATATTACATGTCCTATGCATCTCACCCATGTGGAGTTCTATGCCCATCAGGATTTTGATCATCTTATTATTCGTAATGTTGGTCATGCACCAAATGTAAATGTACCTCCAGTTTTGTGATGCTGGTTGGTTCTATGTTCAATTTTTTTTGGTTTTTCGGGCTATCTTGCTGGCTAGTTTACATTCTTGGGATAGGAGATAGGGCCCCAACATAAAGAGAGTAAAATGAAGCAGTTCATTTCATGATTACCTTGCTTATTATCTAGGACCAGCATAAGCATTAACATAAGTTGACTCAATTGAATAAGCACCAATACCATCGGTAGCTGTAAAAAAGCTGAGGCAATAGAAGAGGGGGCTAGCCAGAGCTAAGTAGTTATGTGATAAGGAAGGGTCATCCCATTGCTATTATGGCCAACAAATCTGGTCTCGTTGAGGTTGGGAGAGAAAAGGGCTTTCTAAGTATAAAATGTAATATTTTGTAATTTTTATTTTATTGATCTCCAGTTGGAAGAAAAAGGTGTTTTCTAAGTATAAAATGTAATATTTTGAAATTTTTATTTTATTTATATATTATTATTTCTTATTTTATTATTTTATTTTTATATCTTATTTTTTTATTCTATTTTATTTATATATTATTATTTTATTTATTCTATTTTATTTATATATCATTATTTCATTTTTATATCTTCAGACCTCTATAATTTTTAGCGCAAATTCAACGTAAAATGACATTGTAAATCTAGAGGCACAGATACATTCTTCTATTAAAAAAATAAAAATAAAAACATATATATGGAAAAGGGTAATAATTACACAACACGACAATGTTATAGCCATACAATTAATCTTTGGAACACCACAACACAGAAAAATCACAACAAACACCTTTCTCTACTTCGCACAGAACTTACGCAACACTTACCTTGCACAAAGCTTAGCCTCGCAGCCCGGCGTTATCCTCGCAGAACACCTTTGATTACGTCAAAGGTAGCACCTTGGCGGGGACCGGCGGTATTCGAGTTCGACACAGGTCCCAGTTGGACCGAGTTTGATACATTAATATGGATTAACGTGATCTGTTGCATTAAGTTCTTAGGTAGGCAGATGTGTTCGTGGGCATGGCAGTGAAGCCTCGGGAGATTCCAAGCCGTAGAGGGGCGGCACAGTCCGCAGTCTACAACTCATGCATCTCTTTTTATTTTTTTTATTGTAGCTTTTCCTAATTCATAAATATTATATACATAGGTGCGGTGCTATATTGTATTCTTACACGCTATACGAAATTAATTCTGTCATTGATTTTTACTGTAGCTTTTCCTTATTCATAAATATTATATACATACGTGAAATATTGTATTGTTACACACTATAAGAAAAAAATCGTCTTCAAAAGTTTTCAGCTTATTACAATTTATGCAAGGAGATGAGGAAAGGAGACGAGCTCGATGGTTTTTAATACATGGCTTATGGCTACATTTAAGAAATGTTTACTTTTATTATCATAAATTTAAATAGATATATAATAGCACAATTATATTTATCAGGTATATATATCAACCATATTAATAATTATTATAAATATTTAAGATTATTAATAATCATATAAATAACTATATATAATTATTAATAACTAAATAAATATTAACAACTACATCATTTATATATATTATTGTATAAATATTATATTAATATTATAATAATTATATAAACTCCTACTATATATTAATTAATAATAAAACTAGATCATAATAATATTATATTATAATAACAATTATATTGTATTATAATAATAATAATAATAATATTTGATTATAATATTACAATAATATTATATTATTAAAATAATATACAAATATAATTTTTTTTGTAAGTTGCAGTGTTGCTCTTCTTTTTCTATTAGTTTAAATAAAAAACAAAACAATATATATATGGTTGACTTCAACTGGCCCTCTTGGGGAAACCGAGTTTTTCAGCCACCTAAAGTTCTTAATAGCCGACCAAAAATAGAAGTTCCAGATTCTGATTATCCATGCTAAATAAACTAAACAATCTTGCAGATTTCTAATTCTACTGGTATGCATATATCGATTTTCCTCTTCTAATACTTGAAGCAAACTATAATTATCTATACTATGCATCTTCAGCAAAATTAATACATATCTTTACTCAAACAGCTTTTGCCGCTGGTCGCTGGTTTGTCTCCCTGTTTGCACCCTGTTATCCTTCCCTTATCATTTGCTGAATCTCCTCAAGCTTCTTTTCTTGCATCTCCAATGTAATCTGAATAATCCTCAGCTCCCTCCTTAGGTTGGGGACTCCTTGCGCCAGTTCTGCCATCTCTGTTGCAGCTTGTTCCAAGGCTTTAGCCAACAATCTCTTCATCACCCAGTAGATATGCAGGGACTGCTTAAATAGAGACATTCTACCTCTAGTATTACCAGGGTCATGGAGTAAAAACTCCCAATCTTCCATCTCTATGTCAGACTGAGCCTGAAGCGCATCTTCTTCCATATTCTGGACAATTCTCCTGATTCTTGGGTTAGTGTTCTGATTGTAAGCCCTTTCTGCTTTTTGAATTTTCTTATCTAACGATCGAATTGTTCTTTTGCCAGGTCTCCCTCTCTGCCCCTGTCTTCCTCCCCTTTCTCCTCTGTATCTGTGCGGTCCTCTGCCTCTCCTGCTACCCGGTTCCAACCTGCTACCCGCGCCTCTTTCTCCCCTCTGTCTGCCGCGTTGCCTTACCTTTCCCTCCCGCTGTCCTTGCTGCTCGTCACTGGTTTGTTGGGTATCCCAGCCTCCTACAGTTCCACCTCGTTCCTTACCTTGCCTGCCTTGTTCTTGCAGGTCCTCCTCATCCTCAGAGTCGTCATATATTTCATATATCTCTTCCACTGTTTCTTCCTTCGCTAACGCCTTGCCCTTTCTGTCCCTGTCTTTGCGCTCCGTGGCTTCTAGTTCCTCTACAGCCCTTGCTCTCTTCCTGGTTTCCATAGTGTCCTCAGTGAGGTTTCGGCACAAATTCTCTCTGTAGTGGATCTCCACCACCTTTCCTCCCCTCGCTCTCTGAATTCCTAACAAGTTTCCTCGTCGTCGATCCTTTCGCTGCCGCCCGTTTATAATCTTCCTTGCTCTGATCTGCCTACCTGTCAGCTTGGCCTTCCGCTGCCACCTGTTACTTTGCCTGCTGCCTTTCCTATCAATTATCTTTCTATCCTCATTTCCATTTATGGACTCTGACATACCGTTTTTTCCCCCTCTCCGATCACTTGAGTTAATTATCTTGTTGTGGGGTGGTTGTTTCTTACCCGTCGTCACACACTTCTGCTGTAATGTACCTTGCCTGCCCATTATACCACTCCCCCACCTTGACTGACACTCATTTAATTTCTGGGATTGCTGATCCATCTCACCTGTCCGTCACACGGATGTTATTATTCTCATTTGTTGCTTGCTCATGGTCATAATTAATAATACCGGCCAGGTCCTCCCATTCTCTGTTGGGTCGCAACATTCTCCACTGATTGTCTATTTTACTGTTTCGACCCTTGCAACCCCAATTCGCAAGGAAGTCTGCCGCTCGGTTTCCATTCCTTTTCACATGGTTAAAGATTTTATAATCAATCCCTTTTAGTAAGTACACCATTTCTTGAACAATTCCTACCTTTCTCCAACTATTGGTGATCTGCTCCCAGTTCTTCCCGTTGTTAAGTTTCTTCAGAATTTCAATTGCTATCTGAGAGTCTCCTTCTATTTCCAGGTTTCTATAGCCATTTCTAATCGCGATTCTCAAGCCTTGGTGAATCGCCCATAATTCGGCCTCATTGTTTGTCATCTCCCCTCCCCACTCTGCATAGATCCATCTAGTGTTTCTCTGGCTATCACGGAAGATACCTCTGAATCCGGCATTACCTGGGTTCCCCTTCGATGCCCCGTCAAAGTTTAACTTCATAAAATTATCTCTGGGATATGAAAAATTGTCAGAGCTTTGAGCTCTCGTACTATTTCTGCTGATTTTTTTGATATTCACCATTTCATATTTCAAATTTAGGTTTTTTAAAATTTGCTCCTCACTCTGATCTGCTTTCCAATCATCCGCATCCCATTTTTCCACCAGAATTGTTTCTCTAGTTAAGTTCACTACTCTATTCCATATTATTTCTGAATCTTTAGATTTGTCTTGGAATACTCTGTGGTTCATTTCTTTCCAAACCATCCAAATCACAAAACCCGCAATGAGATCCCAGGCCTTTCGGACTACTTTACACTGACATTTTTCCTTCTGCCAATGAAAAATCACTTCATTTATGTCTCTCGGGGGCCTCTCAAGTTTCTGGAATATTTTTCCCGTTTCAATCCATAGCTTCCTGGTATATACAAATTTGATTAGAAGGTGATCTTGTGTTTCAGCTTCACTATTGCACAGGTAACATTTTGAAGGCCCACTGAAACCTTTCTTTTGGAGTTTGTCCCACATCAGGATCTTACCCTTAGCTACTAGCCATGCAAATAAGGTAATTTTCGGCCACCAATTGTTACCCCAGATGACCTTCCAATCTTGGTTTTCTTCGTTGGTCGCCTGTTGGTCTGCCAGATAGTATGCCTCCTTAACGGTGAAGGATCCTTTCATTGAATTCCCCCATCTGAGAATATCCCTACCCGTTCTAGCTTTTATTTTCCTGGAATCCACCTCTTCCATGAATGCTTCCTGTTGTTCTTGATCTATCTCGATATCCCATTCCTCTGGTCTTATCCATTTCCGCCAAATTCCATCCAATTCGTCTTCTTTCTAGTAATCTTTGACATATCTACGGTTATCCCCTATTTTTTCCTGTATGTTTTGGATTTTTTGAATTCTGCTCATTTTCCCTCTTTGTTGCCATTTCTCATCCCAGAATTTGGCTTCTCCTCCTCCTCGTATTTCCCAGAAGGCATTCTTTTCTACTATATCTCGGTTTTGTCGAGCTAGATCCCAGATTGCCGAGCCTTTCGGGGTTTCATTCAACCGGTAAATACCCTCCGTAGTGTTGGGCATATTATACTTGTGTCTCCATAGTGCTTTCCATAGTTCATTGCCCCCTCTTAGCCATCGCCACCAAAGTTTTTCTCCAACCACCTTGTTGAGTTTATCAGGATCGCCCAGACCCAAGCCTCCTTCCTCCTTTCGTTTCGTCAGGTGTTTCCATGATGCTAAGGCCCACTTCTTCTGTTGAGTTGGTCCTCCCCAAATGAATTTCCTCAGAATTTCTCTGATCTTGGTGCAGACTCCTTGTGGTACAGCCATAATCGATAGTGGATATATGGGAATTGCTTGCAGCACTAATTTCACTAATACAACCCTCCTAGCAATATTTAAAGTTTTGAAGGCCCAGTTAGCCACTCCATTTTTTAATTTCTCTAAGACTCCTTGCCAATTTTTCTGTCTTTTAGAGTTGAAATCCAGTAAGTTTCCCAAGTATTTAGTTGGGAGTTCTCCTTGCTTAAATCCCAGCATCCTGGTCAAACGGATTTTGACTGACTCCATGGTATTGAATATAAAGCCGCATGACTTTTCCTTATTGATCTCCAACCCAGATGCTTCCGCAAATAAATCCAGAACCTTCTTCAGATTTCTCACTTCTTTTGCGGTTGGTTCCCCAAATAACATGATATCATCTACGAATTGTTGATGGGTTATAGGCAATTCATTACCCCATAGTCTTAGCCCTTTGATTTTATTTGCTTCTCTTTCTTTTTTAAGATATCTGCCGAGACCCTCTGCTGCTAATATAAATAAGAAAGGGGATAAAGGATCACCTTGTCTTATTCCTCTAGATGCCTTAAAGGTTTTCTAGGGAGTTCCATTGACAAATATTGAAAAATTTGGAGTTGATATGAGACTGTGAACCCACTTTATCCACCTAATACCAAAACCGAAACTTTCCAAGATTTCTTCCAAGTATTGCCAGTTGATTCTATCATAAGCTTTCGATAAGTCTAGTTTAATCATCATTCCTTTCTGCTTCTTCACCTTCAACGAATGAATTACTTCTTGAGTAACCACTAAACCATCTAGAATTTGTCTACCTTCTACAAAACCAGTTTGTTCAGGGGATATTAATCTATCTAGCAGGGGTTTCAGTCTTTTGGCCATCAACGTTGCAAATATTTTGTAGATAACATTACATATGGCAATGGGTCTAAATCCCTTAGCATCCTCTGAATTGTCATTTTTTGGAATCAAAGTGAAAAAAGTAGAGTTAATGGCTGGCCATACCTTTTGATTCATACAGGATTCTTCTATCAGGTCCAGAATCTCCCTTCCCAAAAAATGCCATCCCGCTTGATAGAAATCAACCGTAAAGCCATTCGGTCCTGGCGCTGTACCTTCTTCATGCTCATCACCACTTCCTCCACCTCTTCAAAGCTAGCTGCTCTCATTAGGGCTCTATTCTGGTCTTCAGTTACTATCCGGGGAATGGCCTTGTAAACTTCCTTTATAGCTTCGGACCTGTCCATCTGGGGTTCAGTCAATATTCCTTTGTGGTATTCCATCAGTATTTTTTCAATTCCTTCCTGTTCAACAATCCTCTCTCCACTCTCGTTCTTGATAGATAGTATCCTGTTTATTTGCCTGTGTTGTATCATTTCTTGATGAAAAAATCTAGTGTTCCTTTCCCCCTCCCTCAGCCACTTTATTCTAGATTTCTGTCTCCATAAAACTTCTTCTTGCTTTCTCCTCTCCTCCAGTTTTCCTAGAATTATCCCTTCTTCTCTGCTACTTTCCTCTGTCCTTCCTTTAGTTATTATCCTTTGTTGCAAAGTTTCCATTTATTCTTCCAACTTCTATTTTTCCTCCATGATGTTTCTGAATTCTTCCTTGTTCCATTTCTTTATCCTTCCTTTTAACTCTTTAAGTTTTAGTTGGAAGGTATGCATTTTTCCTTTTTTCCTGTACTGTGCTTTGCATCCACCATTCTTCCATTTTTTTGATAAATTCCGGGTCTCTAAGCCAAAAGGCTTCAAATATGAAGGGCTTCTTGCCAAGGTTATTTTTAATATCCACTTCTTGTCTAATTGGCTAATGATCTAAGCCAAGGGATGGCATGATCTTTGCTTCTATGAATACATCTCTGTTCATAATTATTTCTGATACTAAGAACTGATCTAGTCTGGACGCTATTTGATTCCTTCCCCCTCTCCTATTATTCCATTTATAGACTCCGTTGATAGTTGGTAAATCTACCAACCTCAGACCATTTATCATGTCATTGAACATTTCCATATACTGGTCTGATTTTCTTATACCTCCCTTTTTCTCTTCTAGAGACTGGATTAAATTGAAATCTCCTCCTACAACCCATGCTGTCTCCGGATATAATCTTCGAGTTGCTTGCATATTTTTAATGAAATTTTCTCTTTCTCTCGGAGTGTGAGGACCATAAACCCCTGAGATAATAACCCTTTCCTTCGTCCCCGCTATTCTTCCTGTACCTGTAAGAATTCTGGTCATGCTGGTCCACCTTTCAAAAATTATTTCGTTTGGGTTCCACAATATTGCAATTCCCCCCGCTGATCCGACTGCATCTTGTCCCATGACTTCATATTGCAATTTGTTGTTTTTGATTATTCCTTCCATCTGCTGCATGATGATCTTTGTCTCTTGAAGGATCATAATACTTGGTCTGTCTTTTTTAAGTTTCTCTTTCATATATCTCTGCTTTCCCTTACTATTCAGACCCCTAATATTCCAACTGATAACAATCATTTTAAACTTTTGGAGGAGTTGAAAAATACCTCTCACAGAAGTATCACTTTACCTGAATTTATCAATATTTGGCCGACTGTTTGGATAGTTTCATTCATCGTTTTCCTCCCTCTTTTTCTGCTGCTTTTGCCATCACCACCAATTCCCATCTGACCTCTTTCCTGCTCTCCTGATGTGGTATCCTGTTTATCCATATTCTCCCCTTTTTTATCTTTGTACTTTTGAAATGCCTCTTTATATAATTGTTTTTTACTGTCTGGTATGAATCTTTCGTCCAAGTTTTTCCATTCCTGAATTAGTTGTCTCATAATTCTTTCTTCCTCTGCCTCGTTTTCCTTCTGGCTTTCCGTCTCCATTTGGGCTTGGTTAGTCAGTCTTTCTATCTTTCCATTAGCTTCTTCTTCATTCATTTCTCTTGCTCCTGTGTCTTTCTCTTTAGTTTCCTTGACTATTTCCATGGGTTCATTCTCTGGATCTTCTTCCTCTTCCAATTTGTCCTCACACTCTTCACTATTTTCTTAGAGGATTTTGAACTTGTTCTGACTTTCGATGTTCAGTGGTTTCGCTTGTGTCTGTGTTTTTAGACCTTCTTTACCGGCTTTCTTCTTTCTGGTGACCTGTTGGAAACCCTTGTCTGTCTCCTCAGTTCTCTCTGCTTCCCTTTGTTGTTCTTCTTTTTTCCTAATGTATTCTTCCTCCTTATTTAATGGACATTTCCTGTATAGGTGTCCATACTCATGGCATCTTCTGCATCTGAAAGGGATATGCTCATAGTCTATTGGCTGTTGCCATACTTCATCGTGGTATTCTAGTTCTATGTATTCTGGCAGAGGTTCGGCTATATTCATGTATACACATAATCTTGCATATGATGTATACTTGCCTTTTTTCGTTGCTTCCGTTACCTTGACAAAAGCACCAATCATGTTGCCTATCCCCTCCATAATCTCAGGATCCCAAAATTCCACTGGTAATCCAAACAGTCTGACCCAGATCGGGGCTTCCAGCATCCTTTTATTTTCAGGGTTATATCTTTCTTCCCAATACTTCATGAACAGTCCCGCATTGTTCATAAAATATGGCCCTTCCTCAAAAACCCTTTCTTTATCCTCCAAATTCGCAAATATGGCTGTAAAGAACCCTTTTGCTCCTAGTTTCAGCTCAATGTGCCCTTTTGGCCTCCATCTTTGGTAAATCCACCTGTGTAGTTCTTTTTCAGAAGGCCAATACCCTACGAACTTGCAGATCAATGCATGATCTTTCATGTAGCTGTTATATTCCTCCAACTTGTTGTTGGGTATTACGTACCTAGGTTTTTTCTGAGCCCTTGGTAAGCACTTTCCTCTGGTCTTCATTTGCCACAAATTGCCCATCACTGGTGCTTCTTTATTATTCTCCCTGGCATTACTCTGGTTGCCGCTGCCACTTGCCTCTCCTGCAACAATATTTTTATAGGAGGGGATCTCTCCCCTCCCTTGCCGATTTTCCATTGTTGCCCTCAGCACGGACTGTATTGAAAACTTCCGCTCCTATGCTGAGATTTCTTGCTATCTCCTTCGCTCCAACCTCGGCTTCTCCTGCTCGTTTCCCCTTCGCACGTTTCTTCCAGATCTCTCCGCGTTTTCTCTTGTAAACCCTAGCCCACCGACTGCAGCCGACTCCCCTGTTCCTTCATTCCCATCCCTCAAAACCTAAACCATTCATCCCAATATACAAATATAATTATTATTATAATAATATAATTAATATTATTATAATATTATTAGGAGTTTATATTATTATTATAATATTTATATAATAATATATAGAAATAATATGGTTGTTAATATTTATATAGTTATTAATAATATTTTATTATAATGTTATAATAATATTATATTATTATAATAATAATATAATTATATTCTTATTATAATAATAATAATATTGTTGAGAGCTGCCACTATAAGATTATACGAGAATGTAATTGCCAAGTTAAAAAGCAATGAGGGGTGGTTGAAAGATATTAAATGTAATATTGGAGTTAAACAAGGTTGGCCCCTCTCCCCTACCCTATTTGGCATTTACATCGACAAGCTTCAAGGTTATTTAGAGGAAGCAGGTTGTGCTGGCACGATCTTAGCTGGGATAGTCATCATTCTTCTTCTCTATGCTCACAATATTGTTCTTCTCACAAGGTGCCCATCTGATCTTGATAAGCAACTTAAGCTTCTTAAGGGTTTGTGCTCTACCATGGGTATGACTGTTAACATTGACAAAACAAAAGTTATGATTATCAAATCCAAGAAGGACACTTACACTAATTTTATGTATGACAATAATAACTTGGAGGAAGTGTATTCCTACAAGTACCTAGAAATTGATATTCATCACAAGCTCAGCTAGAACTAAGGCATTGAGAAATGGATTAATGGGGGTGGAAAGCTTATTTTGGTCCTGAAAATAATTGTAAAAGGGCAAACCTCGTAATGTGGGATAAAAAGAAGTTCCTCTTTGAAACTTTAGTCACTCCTGTTATCTTATATGGATATGAGGCATGGGGTTGCAGCATCTCTAGAGAATCCTGGAAAAAGATTGAGCAAATCCAGAAGCATTTTATAACGTATAACCTGAAAATTAAAAGCAATACACCCTATCCTATTCTCCTTATAGAAGTAGGTCTTTCCCCTATCGTGTAGTATACCTAGGGGGATAATATGGGGTACAAAGGGAGGTACCCAAGGGAATAATGTAATAATGGGATGGGCCATAGTAATAAATAAGGTGGTTAACCTGTATCATGTAAGGGACCACAAGTAGTTAGTAATAATGTAATGGGCCCATGGTATTAGATAGATGGCATTGAGAGAACCATGGTAATGACCAATGGTATTGTATGTATGAGGCCTATATAGAGGCTAGAGACTCCCCATTGAGAGATGTAAAGGATTATTGTATGAACAGGCATATGGCTTGTGGAGTGCTCTCCTTCCTTAAGGAGTGAATGTATGGTGTTGCCCTACCTTAAGGGTTTGATTAATAAAGTGAAGCACTTCTGTATTTTATCTTATTATTTCTGGGTTTATTTGTATTCTCATATATTTTTAGGTCAGATCTATAACAAGTGGTATCAGAGCTATAACAAGTGGTATCAGAGCTATAACATATCGAGAGCCTAGCTATGACTAGGCTTCAGTTGTACCAGCACAAAATCAATAATAGAGGAGATCATAGACTTCCTAAGCTAGCTTGAAATTCCAGCCAAAACCACCTAAGGCTCAAGCTTGGGTGGGATAAAGACACGAGGGCCTGGTTAAACCATTTGGAGATCAACGAGAATGATGCTTTGCAAAACATTAATGACATTAAAAATATTGTTACTTCTAAGTTCAAAGAAAAAATGCGGTGTGAGAAAGATTTAGTAGCTAAAATAAAATTAAGTTATTATAAGAAGGTCATCAACCCCACCCTAGAAGATCAAAAGTATCTCTCTATTTTAACTAACTCAAATAAGAAAATTAATATAGCGAAGATTAGAACGAACTCTCATGAGCTCCATAGTGAAACAGTTCATTGGGTAGTTCCTAAAACACCATGGATGGAAAAGATCTGCCATCTCTATGAGAATAGGAACATCGAGGATGAAAACCACTTCCTCTTAGAGTGCCCCGCATACAACCACATTAGATCTCAGTTTCATAATCTCTGTCGCAATATTGACCTTCCTAGCCTTTTACGATGTCAAAATTATAGTGAGCTCGAGAGGTTTCTCTCCAAGCTTTTCGAGCATAGGAATAAAATCTTAAATCAAACTAAATAATTTGTTTCTTTAGGTCCGATAGACCAAAGTTTGGTCTCGGTGAACGTTAACCACCACCACCACCACAACCATCATCATCATCATCATAATTTATTATTATAATAATAACAATAAAGGCCAATTATTTATACTTTATTATAATTAATAACTATACAAATAATAACAACTATATTCTTATATAATTATATATTTATGATTATTATATTAATATTATTATAATAATATAAACTCATAATAATATTAGTATTATTAATTATTATTATTATTACTCTCAGGCTTTAGTATTTTTAATATTTATCTTAGGGTTCGTATACATAGAGTTAATTATTATTAGTATTTAGGATTATTAATAACTATATAAAAACTATATAAGATTATTAATAACTATATAAATATTAACAACGAGATTATTTATATATATTACTTTATAAATATTATATTAACATTATAATAATTATATAAACTCCTGATATATATTAGTTAATAATAAGAATAGCTCATAATAATATTAGATTATCATTATATTATTTAAATAATCTAATAATATAAAATTATTAATAATAATAATAATATAATCAATATTATTATAATAAGAACAATAAAGACTAATTATTTATTATTTATGATAATTAATAACTATACAAATAATAGCAACTATATTCTTATATAATTATATATTTACCATTATTATATTAGTAATATAAATTCCTAATATATATTAATTAATAATAAGAATAACTCCTAATAATATTAGATTATCATTATATTATTAAAATAATATAATATTATAAAATTATAAAAAAAATCATAACAATTATATTGTATTATTATAATAATAATAATAGTAATAATAATATTCTATTATAATATTATAATAATATATAAACATAATTATTATTATAAATAAATATAATCAATATTATTATAATATATTATTATAACAATAGCAATAAAGACCAATTATTTATGATAATTAATAACTATACAAATAATAACAACTATATTCTTATATATTTATTTATTTATTATTATTATAATAATATAAGCTCATAATAATAATAATAATAATATTATTATTATTTGATAAGTAAGAGTAGAACCTTCTACCGATTTAGCCAAAATTATATAATTTGCAAAAAATTGCACCCGCTCTGAGAAAGTGTCCCAATTAGCAGGGCTAGCAGAAACCCAATGGTAGCCCAAAGAAACCTTGGAATCCAAGGACCGAGGCCCACAAAAAGCCTACAAGCATCCCACCGAGGGTCCACAAAGGGACCCACAACAGACCACACTACAACCAACAAATGGACCCAAACACAGCTACATGTTGAGATCACTAAACAATTTCGGGTCCAAATCTCTCGAGCAACAAGCACAAACCAATCCCTGTCGTTGATTACTCAACACCGATCCAATGACCATCGTAGATATCGGGCAGACGAGAAACGCAGGGGTTAACCATCTGATGAGGGCGGTTTTCTCTCACCTCTCGCCACAACACGTCACATGATGAGTGGAATCGGAGGCACATTACGAAAAACCAGATACCATTCTTATCCCGTTCGATATACCATTTGTGGTTTTGTGTCCAAAGTTTCGCAGAAAAGACCAGAGCGCTCTGTCACCAAGCGATGATTGTCCGAACATTCCCACGGACATTTATAAGCCTTCCACCTTGATTTTCCATTAAAAACCTGTTGTTCCCAATGAAATTAGGCAACCAAAACTGTGGTGCTGCCTTATTTGTTACCTTCATCATTCAACCGAGACTGATCAGAGTTTTGGAGAGCAGCCAAAACCAAGAAGTGTAGACGATTTAGGTGACCCCATCCTCCCACTTGTCTCCTGAATCTCGTCGATCAGATCTATTCATCCATGATTCCATATCTTTGGTTGCCGGATAGAAACAATCGTCTCGCAGTTTTTTGGTAGGTAATGACTCCCAAGCATGCCGAGAATCCCTGTTCCTATCCATCACTCCTTCGTTGGCCAACTGGTCCACCAACATATTTTCTTTCCTTTTCACATGAACTAATCTTATCGTTTTAAGGGTTTGCAGGTGAGAGTGGATACGGTAAAAAACCTACAGTAGCTTCCAATGCTTCGACACTTTATTTGGCGAAGTTCCATTGTGTATTTTCTTGGTTGCTCTAATGATCAATTCTGAATCTGCTTCAGTGATAGCATTATGTAAATTTGCCTCCACCAGGATCTCTAAGCATTTCTCTAATGCCAGGAGTTCAACCATGTTATTGGTACCCTTCCCCAAGTGGCCATGGAAGATGTATTTTGTCCGCCCCTAATTATCTCTTATGGCACCCCCAAAGTTAGCTACCCCTGGATTGCCCTTAGAAGCTCCATCAATGTTTACCTTGAAGACGCCCTATGGAGGGGGCTTCCAACTACTAGCCCTTGTATTTATTGTTCTCACTCCCTTTATTATTCCTTGAGGACTGATGGACTGGAGTCCCAAATTAAGTATAATATTCTCCTCTTGAGGCAGAGGAGGATCCTTAGGAAGTGACCTCAATAGGATTTTTACTATGTCTTTAAGTTGTTTTAGAATTTGATCGATTATGTGCTGGGGCTCGCTAGCTTTATCTTTGAAGATCCACCTGTTGCGCTCTTTCCAAACATTCCAAATGAGAAAGCCTGGTACCAACATCCAGGCTTTGTTAATGATCTCATTCCCTGAGAAGTTCTTCCTCTAGTTTTTCAAAGTGTTGGATATGTTGAGACTGTCCTTGTCGGTTTGTTTGAAGATTGAGACCACCCAATTCCACACCTTATCTATAAAAGGGCAGTGGTTGAGAAGGTGTTCAATTGTTCCCTCATATGAGCCACAGAGGTGACATTTTGAAGGGCCAATGAAGCCTTTCTCTAGGAGGTTTTCCCAAGTTAGGATCTTTCTTTGATGCACTAGCTAGATGAATAACTTTATTTTCATCTAGTGAGGAGTTTTCCAAAGCTCCTTCCAGACTTGATCAATGTTCACAAAGTTAAAACCCGTGACTACCTGTTTTGCCTCTTTTAGGTTAAAGTTACCTTCATTATTCTTCCCCCATCTTAATTGGTCAAGTGAGGAGGAAACTAGAATCTGCCTATTCTCTAAATCCTAGGTAAGAGAATCGACCTTGGCCTTCAAGGGACTCTCATCACTGTAACTTAGATCCTTCCATTTCCTTCATTTTACATTAATCCTTCCCTAGTCCAAGAAATTTTTACCAATAATAGACCTTTGTTATCTATGTCTCTCTTGAGGGCTGCCAGGTCATTCCTGTTCAGGATGGGTTCTAGTTGCCAGCTGTCCTCCCAAAATTGAGCACGGTCCCCTGCTCAGATTTCCTAAAAATAATGTTGTTGAACAACTCTTTTATTCTCCCAAGAAAGGTTCCAAATGTGTGAGCCCCTGATTTGTCCTAACATTCTAATATGATCCTTCTCCTACGAGTGCTTGGTGTACTTTTGTTTCCAAAGCTTGGCCCAGGGGGCATTCGGCTCCTTGATCCATCGCCACCAAATCTTAGCTCCCAAAACTTTGTTGAGAGTCTCTGGATCATGCAGCCCAAAGCCACCATGGCTTTTGGGCTTGTAGAGCTTTTCCCAAGCAACTAAAGACCACTTTTTTTTCTCTTCCCCTCTACCCCATAGAAAGTCCCTTTGTATGTTCCTTATCTGTTGTTTAATACCTTAAGGAGCAGGGATAGTTGCAAACATGAAAATGGGAATGGCTTGCAAGACTGCCTATGTGAGTACAAGTCGCCCTGCTATGTTTAAAGATCTGCATGTCCATTTTCTGATCTTGTCCTGAACTTTATTTAAAATTGGCTCCCACATTTTCTTGCTTTAAAGGTTTGTCAGTAAGAGGAATCCCAAGATATTTGGAAGATAACTATTCCCTTTGAAAACTAAGAATCCTGGTAATGTTTCTCTATATAGCAATATTAGTATGAAAGAAAAAAACTTTAGACTTGTTGAGGCTTACCTCTGTACCTGCTGTCACAGCAAATTCGTTTAGGATATTTTTTATTGCTCTTGCTTCCCTAACTATGGGCATGCCCTGCAACATAGTCTCATCCAAAAATCGTTGATGAGTGTTAGCCTCTCCATCTAGGGTGAGCTTGATATCCTGAATTCGCCCTTCAACATTTGCCATTTTGATTGCGCTGCCTAGCCCTTCCATCATGAGGACAAAGAGGAGAGGTGAGAGTGGATCGCGTTGTCTGAGCTCTCTGGAAGGTGTGAAGGTACTTTAAGGAGCTCCATTAAGCAGAATGGAAAAACTGGTCATGGTAACTAGTGCCATAACCCATCTTATCCAATTTTGGTCAAAGCCATAGGCTTTTAGAATAGCTCTGATATAAGGTTAGCTAAGTTTGTCACAGGCTTTCACCTACTTGCTTGTTACATTTGAGAGAGTGTACCAACTCACGTGCTTGGATAATATTGTTGAGAATTTGTCTTCCTTTGGGCTTGAGTCTATTGGCTATCACTTTGGAAATGATTTTATACACCACATTACATAAGGCTATGGGTCGAAATCCATTCGGATTCATAACATTTTCCTTTTTGGGGATTAAAGATATGAAGGAAGCATTCAGTGCTTTCAAAACCTTTTTGGATTTTCTCGAGTCTTCCACAATCTTGAGGATGTCTTCTTTGATTGTCTCCCAGCAGGCTTTGAAGAAGTCTACATTGAATCCATCTGGGCTTGGTGCTTTTCCACTTTGCATTTCCTTAATCACCTCACTGACCTCCTCTTCCGAGACTGGCCTGTTGAGATTATAGTTGTCCTCTCTGGTGACCAACTTGGGAATATATTGGGTGAATTGATCAATGAACCTAGATCTATCCTCCATTGGCTCCTTTACAATATTGAAGAAGTGTTGTACTAGACTCGATTCCATGTCCTTGTGAGCCGCAAGCTCAATACCCTGAGAATCCTTAATATTTTCGATTCTATTATGTGCCCTGTGGGCCATAGTGGATTTGTGGAAGAACATTGTATTTCTTTCTCCCTCTTTGATCCATTGAATCCTAGGTTTCTATCTCCAAAAAATTTCCTCTTGTAAGCATCGATCCTCCCATTCTTCCTGCAAAGAGTTAGTTAGTTTTTGCCTCTCGTCATTGAAGCCCTCTATGATATTGATCTGATTGATTTCCTGGAGTTTCTGCTCAGTTTCTATTTTGGCTTTGAGGATATCACCAAATTCCTTTTTGTTCCAAACTTTAATTTTGGATTTAATATGTTTCAATCTCTGCTGGAGCATGTACATTTTAGTACCCTGAATATTCAAATCCTCTTTCCACCATCTGTCAATGTTACTGGTGAATTTGGGGTGTGAGAGCCATGCATTTTCAAATCTGAAGGGCCTGTTTCTCGAAGTGCCCATAAAGGTAGCTTCTAGCTGAACTGGCCAATGATCCAAACCTCCAAAGGGCAGAATGGAAGCTATGATGGTTGGTCCTCTCAGGAGGAGATCCTTAGAAACAATAAATCTATCAAGTTTTGAAGCCACTTGAGAAACGCCTTCCCTTTTATTGTTCCAAGTTAAGGTTCCATTTATTGTCTTAGTGTCCACTAGTCCCATGTTCATGATGAAATCTTGGAAGGCTTCAGAGTCTCTACCTAGCTATCTAGTGCCTCCTTTTTTTTTCTGAAAGAGATCTTATCATATTCAAATCACCTGCAACTATCCAAGGCATATTCGGATGTCGTGCTCTTAGACCTTCTAGGGTGGTAAAAAGCTTGAGTTTATCTGCTTACTTTTGAGGTCCATAAACATTTGTTATCATGTATGTCTCCTTATCACCTACAGGACTACACACACAAGATAGATAGTTCCTGGATGCTTCAACATCTAGGACTCCAAATTTTTTTGGATCCCACAGTGTAAGAATCCCACCTACCGAGTTATTTGCCTTAAACTCTAAATTTTCATACTTGATTAACCATTTATTATAAATTTCTCTTATTTTTTTCATTGAAGATTTGGTCTCGTGGATAAAGACCACGTCTGGTTTCTATTCTTTTATTCTATTACTTAGATTCCTTTATTTTCCTTCTACTACCTATACCTCTAATATTCCAGGTTGTGAGCTTCATTAAGAAAGGTTAGTAAAGGAATAGTTGGTAAGATCTTTCACCTTACCTGAGTTAATCAGTAGTTTTCCACATTTGTTTAGGAATTCATTCTGTCTTTTCCTTCCTCTTTTCCTTCCTAAGTTGTTTGGAGATTATGCCTGTGAGTTCTCCATCATTTTGACCCCACTTGGCTCGTGGCTTTCGTGGTTTCTCTTGACACCAGTTCCCTTCAATTATTCCCTCCATAGAAAGAGCTGTTGGACTCAATCATAATCTCCTTTTTGCAAGGAGTCCACTCCTTTGTTCTTTCCTTGTTCCAGAAATAGTTCTAGATCTAGATTTTCCCTGTCTAGAATCTCCTGTAGTTCATGGTCCTCCGTTCCTTCCTCACTTGGAGTCATCTCATGGTCCTTACTAATCTCCATGCAGCTTTGTAGCTCCTCCTTCTGCTGCTTGTTGACTATGATATCCTCCATTTCAGCTTCCGTATTCTGCTCCTTAAATGCATTCTCCCTGTCTTAGAATGTCTCCATGTTCTCCTTTAATTCCTCTAGGATTTTGAAACTAATGTGTTTTATGTATCTGTCTTCAATAATCTTCTTGTGTGGTTGTTTACCCCCTTTCCCTTTGCCCCCAAACCTTTGTGAAACCCTCACGATCTTTATCCAAAGAGATTTTCCCATTTCCTTCCATATTATTTGTTGGGTAGTCTCTGAATAGATGGTCGTGTTCATGACATTTGCAGCACCTGAATGGTATGTGCTCATAGTCCACTGTTTGCACCCATTCTTCATCATATACCTCTAAAATTATTTCTTCTGGAAGGGCTCCAGATAGATCCATTTCCACACATATTCTGGAAAAGGAGGTATATTTACCTTTAAGAGTTGCCTCTGATACCTTCAGAAAATGTCCCAGCTTGTTGCCTATGGTTTTCAAAGATTCTGGTTGCTAGTAATCTAGAGGTAATGAATTTTGTCTAATTCAAACCAGTACAGATGAAAATGTTTCACGTTCCGGGACAAAGTTCATCACCCATGGACGCATGTAGAGTCCTACCATAGCATAGAAATAAGGCCCCCCTTCAAACACTCTATCTTTGTCCTCTAGGCTTGTGAACACCACTGTGAAGAAGCCCTTATAACCCAGATGTAAATGTATTTCTGCCTTTGGCTTCCAATGACTCCTAATCTAGATATGTAATGCCCTCTCCATTGGACATAACCCCATGAACTTGCAAATGATCACATGTTATTTCATATGGTACCTATGCGCTTGAATCGCTGGATCACTCAATATGACCTGGGGAATGATGCTTGATTTGGGTTTATAGACTCCCATAGTTTTCAAGGAGGTCATTTTTCTGCTGCCGCCTCCCTTCTCCTTTCCTTTACTTATTTCATGTTGATTCCCTTCCTGATCTTGGAATTCGTTTCTTCTAACTATCTCTTTTCCTCTTGCTTCTAAAATATTTTCCGATAGTTTTTTGAAATGCTTCCCTCCTGCTTCCTTGCCTCCCTCTGTGACTACCTCACTATAGGAGGGAGCGGCACTCCACACTACGTGTCCCGCCGTGGAACCCTAGTGCAAAAGCCTAGTGCCAACTTCAAACCTTGCTCCAGTTGCAGTTGTTCATACAATATCATAAATATCATTGTTATTATTATTATTATTATCATTATCAGGTTTTAGTATTTTTAATAGTTGTCTTAGGGTTTGTATACATTGGGTTTATAATATTAGTCCATTTTGTTTATTATTACCTAAGGGTTTAATAATAAAATCCCAAGGGATTATGAATCAACGGGAATAATATTAAACAAAAAGGACTAATATTATAAACCCAAGGAACTAATAAACCCAACTCTCTAATATTATAAACCTAAGGAATTAGTGAATCCAATGGATAAATATTAAAAACCTAATGGATGAAGAAGCACAAGCAATTAATATTACAAACACAAGAGAAACATAAAGATGACCATGATTGATATTATAAACCCAAGTTAATAATAATCCCAAAGAATTAATACTAAAACCCCAAGGGATCATGAACTAAAGAAAATAATGTTAAACCCAAGGGATTAATATTATAAACCCAACATTGGTAAACCCTTATATAAATATTAGAAAGACAAAAATAAACATGGTTTATTTTCATGGTGAGAGAGTCCTTGTCACAATGTGACATTCAACCATGGTTGGCCATGGTTGCCTATGATTGACAATGGTTTACCATGATTGATATTACAAACCTAAGGGTGTAATAAACCCAAGGCATTAATATTATAAACCGCAAGGAATAATATAAATAAGATATTAATACGAAAAACCCAAGGGATTATGAACCCAAAGGAATAATATTAAACCCATGGGACTAATATTATCAACCCAACATTGTTAAACTCAAATACAAACACTAAAAATACTAAAATAAACATGGTTTATTTTCATGGTGAGTCAATATTTGTCAAAATGTGATATTCAACCAAGGGACTAATATTATAAAATCAACATTGGTAAACCCAAATATAAATACTACAAATACTAAAATAAACATGGTTTATTTTGACGGTGAGACAATTATTGTCACAATGCTACATTCAACCATGGTTGATGATGTTTGACTATGATTGACAATGGTTTACCATGATTTATATTATCAACCAAAGGGAATAATAAACCGAAGGGATTGATATTATAAACCCAAATGAATAATAAACCCAAGGGATAAATACTAAAACCAAAGGGATTATGAAGCCAAGGGAATAATATTAAACCCATGGGACTAATATTATAAACTTCACATCGAATAAAGGCAAATATTAATACTACAAATACTAAAATAAACATAGTTCATTTTGATGGTGAGACAATCCTTGTCACAATGCGACATTCAAACATGGTTCACCATGTTTGGCTACGATTTATATTATAAACCTAACGGAATAAAAAAACCTAAATTTTGATATTATAAACCCAAACGAATAATAAAGCAAAGGGAGTAATACTAAAACCCCAAGGGAATATGAACCCAAGGGAATAATATTAAGCCCAAGGGACAAATATTATAAACCCAATATTCGTAAACCCAAATATAAATATTACAAACACTAAAATAAACATGTTTTATTTTCATGGTGAGATAATCTTTGTCAAAATGTGACATTCAAGCATGGGACTAATATTATAAACCCAACATTGGTAAACCCAAATATAAATAATACAAGCACTAAAATAAACATGGTTTATTTTGATGGTGAGACAATTCTTGTCACAATGTGACATTCAACCATGGTTGACCATGTTTGGCTATGATTGACAATGGTTTACAATGGATTAATACAAAAACCCCAAGGTATTATGAACCGTAGGGAAAAATATTAAGCCCATGGGACTAATATTATAAACACAACATAGTTAAACCCAAATATAAACACTACAAACACTAAAATAAACATGGTTTATTTTCACGGTGAGTCAATTTTTGTCAAAATGCAACATTCAACCAAGGGACTAATATAATAAAACCAAAATTGGTAAACCCAAATATAAATACTACAAATACTAAAATAAACCTAGTTCATTTTGACGCGAGACAATTCTTGTCACAATGCAACATTCAACCATGGTTGACGATGTTTGGCTATGATTGACAATGGTTTACCATTATTTATATTATCAACCAAAGGGAATAATAAACCCAAGGGAATTTTATATTACAAACCCATTGGATTATAAACCCTAGCATTGATATTATAAACCTTATCAATAATGTTATACCCTAGTAATAATTTTAAACCCAAGGGATTGATAAACCCTAAGATATTAATATTAAATCATAGGAACGTAAAGTGTAATATTAATAAACTAAAGAGATTAATACTATAAACCCAAATAATTCTAAAATCAAGGGATTGATATTATTAACTCAATATATTATATAGTGAGGGGGGTAATTTAAATGCAAGGGATTAATATTATAAACCTAAGGCATTGATAAACCCAAAGGATTAATATTAAAAACCAAAGGGATTAGTGATGGGACGAGAATTTGGGGGTTGCCCAAAATCCCAGTTCCCAGATAAAATTCTCGATGTGGGTTATGGCCCACTCAGTCACGTCGGAAGCGATTTATATTAAATGTCGATCATCCTTTTAACCCAAAACAAGCATGCACTATGAATATTCAAACCTCGCCGCCACATGGTAATACAATATATAGCAATATAAGGTCTTTCAAATATAATAGGCCGCCGCTATAGGCATTGGCAGCCCACATACCCAACTCCGATCTGATGTAAAGAAATGTTCTAAAACTTTTAAACATAAAACAGCGGTTGAATGCGTTTTACAACGATTCTATACATATGAACACACCCCCGATCTAGTTGATTTGATTGTTCACACAAGCCATTTAAAAAAAACATTTGACTACATGAAGCTACACGCCTTTCGATCCTTGCAAGTCTCCAGTTCCATTCCGCGTAATAGCTTAATGCATGTTTGGTAAACAAAATATGACTTACCTCCACGTATGGTTCGCTGGTAATTGCACGCTTCCATTTAATTTACAGCTCATAATGCGTCTTCACGTTATTCAGTTTGACTGAGACTTTCAACCATGTGCTGTCACTGTGGCAATTACAGAACTCCATATTTAACGCTACAGCTTATCAATTTAACACAATTACTCTGCGTTAACTTCACAAACTTTCCACGTTTCTGAAGTGATATCAATCGGAAATCACAAGGATAGGACGACATCACACCCGTAATAAATCCGATATACATCGGACCCGATACTCCATCCACTGTATTATAAACATTCCACGGCTACTCCCATTTTTATGTGTTACGATGAGAAATATTCCCCTGCGCCACACTCTGTAACAAAATTACGTATTCCACCATCTACAGACAATCACATATAATAATTAAATGAATATTTTGATCGCCATCAATCGATGGTCGATCAAGCTCACAACAAAGGATTTAACTTATTTATAAGACACACACGCAAGGGTATACAAACAACACTAAACCCAGGTTTTATATATCGGACAAAACGGTTACAAAATTAAGGCATTTCAGCCTTAAGAACGAGCTCACGCTTGGCTACGTCTTGCCCACTCACAAATGCCTCACAAAACAGCTATATCACACCCTATCACACTGCACATATATATACAAGAAGTGTTAGAAGGATAGCATCGATCCTATCCTTGTTTTTCTACATGCATGACAGATAAGTATCCTTTATCCGCTTTAAAGCCGCTTTAAATCTACTTTATCCGCTTTAAATCTAACTTTCTGCTTTAAGGAAAACTTTCCTTTGTTCTGCTTCCTCTGGTCCATGTTTTCTCGCTTTGTTGTTGGGTGCTCCTGCATCATACTCCCGAGGCACAAAAATTTATGACCTTCTGGTCATATGCTTCTGGTCTTCATAATATCTTTAACTTGTGAGCTACAATTTACCTCTGCAACAGCAAGTCCTACTTGTTGCATCTTACCTCACCAATCCTTTCCTCCGGATCTGGTCTTTTCGTAATCACTCTAGGCTATTGCAATCTTCTCACCTTCCTCTGCTGCTACCTACACAAAATATAAAGACCAGACATACTTTATTAAGAACTGTACCTCCTTCCATAGAATCTTTTTCTCGCTCTGATACCAAACTGATGGGACGAGAATTTGGGGGTTGCCCAAAATCCCAATTCCCAGATAAAATTCTCGATCCTGGACCTATGGGTTATGGCCCACTCAGTCCCATCGGAAGCGATTTATATTAAATGTCGATCATCCTTTTAACCCAAAACAATCATGCACTATGAATATTCAAACCTTGCCGCCACATGGTAATACAACATATAGAAATATAAGGTCTTTCAAATATAATAGGTCATCGCTATAGGCATTGGCAGCCCACATACCCAACTCCGATCTGATGTAAAGAAATGTTCTGAAACTTTTAAACATAAAACAGCGGTTGAATGCGTTTTACAGCGATTCTATACATATGAACACACCCCCGATCTAGTTGATTTGATTGTTCACACAAGCCATTTAAAAACAACATTTGACTACATGAAGCTACACGCCTTTCGATCCTTGCAAGTCTCCAGTTCCATTCCGCGTAATAGCTTAATGCATGTTTGGTAAACATGATATGACTTACCTCCACGTATGGTTCGCTGGTAATTACACGCTTCCATTTAATTTACAGCTCATAATGCATCTTCACGTTATTCAGTTTGACTGAGGCTTTCAACCATGTGCTGTCACTATGGCAATTACAGAACTCCATATTTAACGCTACATCTTATCAATTTAACGCAATTACTCTGCGTTAACTTCACAAAATTTCCACGTTTCTGAAGTGATATCAATCGGAAATCACAAGGATAGGACGACATCACACCCGTAAGGAGTCCGATATACATCGGACCCGATCCTCCATCCACTGTATTATAAGCATTTCACGTCTACTCCCAATTTTATGTGTTACGATGAGAAATATTCCCCTGCGCCACACTCTGTAACAAAATTACGTATTCTGCCATCTACAAACAATCACATATAATAATTAAATGAATATTTTGATCGCCATCAATCGATGGTCGATCAAGCTCACAACAAAGGATTTAACTTATTTATAAGACACACACGCAAGGGTATACAAACAACACTAAACCCAGGTTTTATATATCGCACAAAACGGTTACAAAATTAAGGCATTTCAGCCTTAAGAACGAGCTCACGCTCGGCTACATCTTGCCCACTCACAAATGCCTCACAAAACAGCTATATCACACCCTATCACACTACACATATATATACAAGAAGTGTTAGAAGGATAGCATCGATCCTATCCTTGTTTTTCTACATGCATGACAGATAAGTATCCTTTATCCGCTTTAAAGCCGCTTTAAATCTGCTTTATCCACTTTAATCTAACTTTCTGCTTTAAGGCAGACTTTCCTTTGTTCTGCTTCCTCTGGTCCACGTTTGCTCGCTTTGTTGCTGGGTGCTCCCGCATCAATTAATAGTAAACCCTAGGATTAAAATTATAAACCCTAATACTACAAATTATAAACTCAATATTAAACTTTAATTTATAAACCCAATATTAAAAGGCCCTAATATTATAAACTTTGTATTTAATCCAAGTTTTGTAATGTAACAATGCGACATTGAATAAGTTACAATGTAATGTAACATTGCAACATTGATTGTTAGACTTATTTTCATATTGAGACAATGTTTGTCACAATGTTATGTTGGATACATTTTTGTACCATTCCAATCCCAAGGGATTATAAACCCAAGTGAATAATATTAAACCCAGGGATTAATATTATAAACTAAAGGGATAGAGACCCTATGATAAATATTATAAACCCTAAGAAAAATATTAAATGTGAAGATTCATAACATGAACCTTATGATTAAAATTACAAACCTGATGGATTAATAAACCCAAGGGCCTAATATTAAAAACCCAAGGGAATAACATTAAACCCTAGGATGAATATTGAACCCTAGGAATATAAACCCTAAAATTAATAAATTGAAGGGATAAATATTGTAAACCCTAGCTTAATATTAACCATAGGAATATAGACCCTATAATTAATATTATGAACCCAAGAATTTTATATTACAAATCCAATGGATTATAAACCCTAGGATTGATATTATAAACCTTATTAAACCCTAGCATTGATAAACCCAAAGGATTAAGATAAAAAACCCAAGGGATTAATAGTAAACTCTAAGTTTACTACTATAAACCCTAATACTACAAATTATAAAACCAATATTAAACTTTAATATTATAAACCAAATATTAAAAGGCCCTAATATTATAAACCTTTTATTAAATCCAAGTTTTGTAATGTACCAATGTGGCATTGAATAAGTTACAATGTAATGTAACATTGCGACAACGATTGTTAGACTTAGTTTCATATTGAGACAATGTTTGTCATAATGTTATGTTGGATACATTTTTGTACCATTACAATCTTATAGTAATTAACCCTTGATATTATAAGCTCAACGGACTAATAAACCCAACTTATTAATAATAAAAACCCAAAGGATTATAAACTAAAGCAAATAATATTAAACCCAAGTGATAATATTATAATCTAAATGGATATAGACCCTATGATAAATATCATAAACCCTAAAATAAGCATTAAACCTGAAGATTCATATCATGAAACTTATGATTAATATTATAAACCTAATGGATTAATAAACATTAGGGCTTAGTACTAAAAACCCAAGGGATTATAAGCCCAAAGGAATAACATTAAACCCTAGAAATAATATTGAACCCTAGGAATATTAAACCCTATAATTAATATTATAAACCCAAGAATTTTATATTACAATCCCAATGGATTATAAACCCTAGGGTTGATATTATAAATCTTATTAAACCCTAGGATTGATATTATAAACCTTATCAATAATGTTATATCCTAGTAATATGAACCCAAGGGATTAATATTAAAAACCCAAGGGATTATAAACCCAAGAGAATAACATTAGACCCTAGTATTAATATTAAACCCTAGGAATACAAACCCTAAGATTAATCTTATAAACCTCAGAATTAATATTATAAACCCAAGATATTAATACTATAAATCCAAGGAATTAATAAACTTATGGGATTAATATTATAATGTTAATGTATTATATAGTGAGGGGGATAATTTTAAACACAAGGGGTTAATATTATAAGCCTAAGGAATTGATAAACCCAAAGGATTAATATCAAAAACCCAAGGGATTCATAAACCCAAGGGATTAATGGTAAACCCTAAGACTAATATTATAAACCCTAATACTACAAATTATAAACCCAATATTAAACTTCAATATTATAAACCAAATATTAAAAGTCTGTAATATTATAAACATTGTATTAAATCTAAGTTTTGTAATGTAACAATGTGACATTGAATAAGTTACAATGTAATGTAACAATGCGACAATGATTGTTAGAAACCCAAGGGATTAAACCCTTAGGTCTATTAATCTCATGGATTTATAATATTAATCCAATAAGAAAGATTCCTTTTGCTAATATTTAATATTATAAATACTTAATATTAAAATATTATATATTTATAATATTTAATATTTAATATTTTTTTATTATTATGAGTATTAAGGATAATTTATATTTATAAACCTAATGGATTAATAAATGAAAGGGACTAATATTAAAAACCCAAGGGAATAACATTAAACCCTAGGATGAATATTAAACCCTAGGAATATAAACCCTATAATTAATATTATGAACCCAAGAAATATACATTAAAAACCTAATGGATTATAAACCCAAACGAATATCATTAAACCTAGGATTAATATTAAACCGTACAAATATAAGTCCTAAGATCAATATTATAAACCTTATAATTAATACTATAAACCCAATAGATTAATATTATAAATAGAAGGAATTAATAAACCAAAGGGATTAATATTACAAAATCCATGGATTATAAACTCCGGGGATAATTTTAAACCCAAAGGATTAACATTAAAAACCTAAGGGATTGATAAACCCAAAGGATTAACATTAAAAACCCAACATATTGAAACCCAAGAAAATCATAAACGCAAAGGATTAATAGTAAACCCTAAGTTATTAATATCAAATCGTAGGAACATAAACCCTCATATTAATAAATCCAAAGGATTAATACTATAAACCCAATGAATTAAAAGTTAAGGAAATTATATTAACCCCTACGATTAATATTAAACCATAGGCTTAATGTTAAAACTTATGAATATAAACCCTATGATTAATATTAGAAGCCTTAGGATCAATATTATAAAACCAAGATATATTATAAGTTTAATATATGAAACTCAAGGATTATAAACCTTAATATTAGTATTATAAATCTAAAGGATTAATATTATAAACTCAATAGATTAATAAATCTAAGGGATTAATATTATAAACCAAAGGGATTAAACCCTTGGATTTATAATATTAATCCAATAAGATAGATTTCTTTTGCTACTATTTAATATTATAAATAATGAATATTATAAATATTTATAATATCAAATATTAAATATTTTTTTTAATTATCAATATTATTAATAAGGTGTTACTAACATTGTACTAATAAAATAAACATTGTATTAAATCCAAGTTTTGTAATGTAACAATGTGACAATGATTGTTAGAAACCCAAGGGATTAAACCCTTAGGTCTATTAATCTCATGGATTTATAATATTAATCCAATAAGAAAGATTCCTTTTGCTAATATTTAATATTATAAATACTTAATATTAAAATATTAAATATTTATAACGTTAAATATTAAATATATATTTTTTAATTATGAGTATTAATGATAGTTTTTATTTATAAACCTAATGGATCAATAAATGCAAGGGCCTAATATTAAAAACCAAAGGGAATAACATTAAACCCTAGGATGAATATTAAACCCTAGGATTGATATTATAAACCTTATCAATAATATTATACCCTAGGAATATGAACCCTTAGATTAATAAACTAAATTGATTAATATTAAAAATCAAATAAATTAGTACTATTGGATTAGATTAATAAATCCATTGGATTAATATTAAAAACGCAAGGGATTATAAACCCAAATGAATACCATTAAAACAAGGATTAATATTAAACCCTACGAATATAAGCCTAAGATCAATATTATAAACCTTAGAATTAATACTATAAACCCAATAGATTAATACTATAAATGGAAGGAATTAATAAACCGAAGGGATTAATATTATAAACTCAATGGACTATAAACTCCGGGGATATTTTTAAACCCAAGGGAATAACATTATAAACCTAAGGGATTGATAAACCTAAAGGATTAACATTAAAAGCCCAACAGATTGAAACCCAAGGGAGTCATAAACCCAAAGTATTAATAGTAAATCCTAAGTTATTAATATTAAATCGTAGGAACATAAACCCTCATATTAATAAGCCCAAAGGATTAATACTATAAACCCAAAGAATTAAAAGTTAAGGAATTGATATTAACCCCTAAGATTAATATTATAAACCATACGCTTAATTTTAAAACTTATGAATATAAACCCTATGATTAATATTAGAAACCTTAGGATCAATATTATAAAACCAAGATATATTATAAGTTTAATATATGAAACTCAAAGATTATAAACCATAATATTAATATGATAAATCTAAGGGATTAATATTATAAACTCATTAGATTAATAAATATAAGGGATTAATATTATAAACCTGTTGAAGCCCCGAAAATCGGGTCGACAACAAGGGGGATACCCACCCGGTCCGGACCTTGGTTGGCAGCTCCTTATCCGTTTGGTATAGCGGGTCCGACTGGGGATGATGGGACCAGTTTCCCAATCTAAGGGGTGTGTGTGTGTGTAGAGTTGGATGTTGTTGATCTAAGGGTAATTTTAATCTAATTTAAATCAAACTTCTAAACTAACTCTATGCTACTGTAATCTAATGAGAAACAACACATCTAATCTACGCTAACCCGGGTGTATTTCTTCTGTTATGCGATCTAAAAAGCTTTTGAACAATAACTGGTAATAAAGATCATTCAGCTATCATAAGAATAGAAATCAATTAAGATAAACCATTCTGCGTAAGAAGTTAAGCAAAACAGTTGTGAACAACATATCACATAATAAGTTATTCATATATCAAGCACAAATAAATGACTCCACCGTACAGAAGTGCCAAATGGTAACCCACACATTCATGCATTAACATATAAACAACTAAAAACTACATATCACTTTAAGAATATGAACAGAAACATGCCAAGAGATAAAAGTACCATTTATGACTGGTTCCACTCATAAGCTTCAAGAAATAACGATTTACCTCTACTTGTTCTAACATCTACTAGGAGTACAAAAGTGCAACATCAGTAGCAGACATTAAATGCAAACATTAATAAATCTTGATCCATCCATTCATCAAAACCTCCTCTGAGGGTGCAGAAGTGCATGTTCTGAGGACAAGTTTTTGACAAATTTCTGGACCCTTCTCTAAATGCATGAGAAGGGTTAAAATACTACTTCCTAATTCTAATAATAGTATTATTACAAAATTTAGGATGTGGTTTTCAAATGACCATCCTTTTTCTAATCTAGTTAAAAAGAAAAAACAACATTCTAAGTAAGGCTACTTCTGAACTTGGTCCTTAAAGTTGCAAGTATCCAACATAGGCTTAAGAAGAGTCGGTTGACTGATTTCGGTGCTAAGCTGTGCTACGAAAACAACATCTACGAGAGCTGGCATTATTTTTTCGGCCGCGTTTGTGATGCATTTCACCGTCATCCATTGGGTGTGTGGCTTGACTAAGTACGTCCAGTAACATTCCCAATTCAACCTGGCTAATGCGTGGATTGCCTTCTCCTTTGCCTGTGCTTTCTGCTTCCATTCTGCTTCCAGTTGTAACCTCTTTGGTAGATACCCCGGGGTGGTTTCTGCGATTAAATTGGCCCTGTGTAAATTTTCATTTACACAGTCGATGAGAATGCTTGCCTGTGTAGCCACTGTCTCCGCTGCCTACTCCGCCTGCCTGATTTGATCGTCCCATCTTTTAAAGAGCAGTTCTTTATGGTTTTCGTTTATCCTAGGTGCACCTGCTCTTCTTCCTTCATCATCATCATCCTGCCAAGTTAAATATTCCGTTACCCTTATGTCACTCTGATCATAGTCACTCCGCAAATCTACCACCTGATTGGTGATTTTATCGCTCAGCTCGCAATAGTGACTCCACTATGCTATTTTACGTCCCAACTCTTCCTGTTGTTGTAGTAGTTGCTCATTTAAGCAAATAGTTTCTGAAACAAATTTTGCCAGCTTAGGCTCATCCTTATGCATTTCTTGTAAAGTTTGCAATTGTTTTCCTTTTTCATCGAGACTTCTTTGATAGCCTATCTGTATCTGTTGAAAGTCTTCCTGCAGCTTCTCGAGCTGTTTGGAAGTTTCAGTGTTAGCATTGGCTTCTTGCAACTGTTGTTGTAGCAGCTGTATCTAGTCTTCTTGTTCTTTCAATAGCTGCTGAACTTCTGATGCCTTATCAATAGTTGCAGAAGCATATGCTCCTGCGATCTAAGACAGCTTAGTGAGGTTTTCAGTTGGGTTATTATTGGGGTCTTTCCATAAGACATCCAACTGTTCGGCATCTTGTGGCAGTGTATTTTCTAGTTTTCTTTTCTTCCTCTGCCTCCTTACAACTGCTTTGTGTTGGGGACTATAGAATACATCCAGTGGGGGAATTTCTTCTACATTAAGTAGAAGCTCAGAAGGTGGAGCGATAGGAAAATGCTCCGTTGCTGTGATATTGCTGACTATGGTCGGGACCACTTCTTGCACTACCTGTGTATTGTTCACACGTGTTTTCGGCGCTTTCCCTTCAAGATTGATCAATTCATTGAAGGTTTCCCATTCTTTGTCCAGTTCTGTTGTGACGAGCGGTGCTTCGATGACAGGAGGGGGGACATCTCTTGGCGGGGAGGCGATAACTTGTTGTTGAGACATTGCACTTGACTGAGTTGTATCCTTAGTTGTTTCTTCGATTTTTCCTTGGTCGTATCCAGACTCTTTAGGATGCTCAAGCACTTCTTGTGCAGTGTTGGATTTAGATTTGGAAGTGCTAGAGTTTTCGCTGAGACTAATGCTTGGAGTTGGTTCTCTAGCAGGCAGTCGCAGCTTCTCTAGCGGAATATTGGCCAACCTTCTTTCCCTGTATAACATGAATCTTTGGAGGTCATCTGGAGACAACCTCGACCGAGCTTCTCGCAAAACTTCTTGGAGCAAACTTCTATTCTGAAATAGATCATCAAACAAATCTTTCTTCCCAGAGAACACTCTTATTTTGACGTTCGTTGTGAACTCTTGGGCAATATCATTTGGGTCAAATGGCCTTGCTGGGAATTTAAATAATTGAAGACACGTCACATTCTCCACTTCGCCAAAAGCATTTCCTACATCAAACTATGAGAAGGCCCCACAAGCTATAGGAAATTGAGGCCATATGGCCTTCTTTTTGTCTTTTAGGTCTTTGGTCAGACCGCCTTCTGAACAAATTTGATAAGCAATTTCCCGAGCCAAAATTTTATCAGGGATATATAGAGGTAGGACATGTCGAGGTACAGTGCTTCCAAAAACTCTAACATAAGTAAACCATTCTTCCCCGAACCATCTCGCGATGGGGATGATGTCGATTTGTACCTCGAGAGAGCACCTCGGGGGGTCTTTATCAGACATTATTCTATACAAGGGCAAAATGAGCCCGTGGCAAATCTGATAGAAGTGAGGGGCAAACTGAGAATCCCATAACACCTTATGATAGACATGGATAGGCAATGGGTCTTGGATAGTCCATTTCCAACCCATAATAGGGAATTTAGACACAAGAAAAATAGAATCCATAACATATGCAGACAGATAAAAAGGAGGATAGACCCTTTGAGACAAGGATCTTTTAGACCTGTAACTGATAACAGTCGTGTAAAGATTATCAGAAATAATTTTCGCCCAATCTACAATATCGGCGTTTGTGGCAGCATCAATTAATGGTAGCCATTGAGACGAAAACTTGTTGATATCCCGCATACCAAATAACCTACAGAGCATGGCCGCAGCAAAACAATATGGAGAGGTGAGGGAACCAGTGCTGTACATACCGTTTTTGTCCTTTTTGAGTGGCTTCTCTTTCCTAGACCAATCTTTGGTGGTATCTGATAGGTCTGGGTTCTCCGCCGCGAACTTCTTAACTAATTGAGCATTATAGGTCATTTGTGGTTCAGGAAGATGATACATAAGCTTCAAGTCTTGCGCAGCGAATGATCCGATGAGCCCATGTCCTTGAACTTTGAATTGTCTGTTGTTCATGTCTGCATCATCCAGTATCCATTTGATCATATCCGTATATGGTAGGATTTTGGGTCTTGCCGCTATTCTGTGAAGAAATGAACATGCTAGGTCCTCTAAGGACGCCTCAGAAGAGTGGTGCAAGCCCACGGAAGCAGCAACCTTCATTATTCTAGGATTTTCCTCTTCCAACAGCCTGTACATGCTTTACCATGTTGGTATTCCCGCGTCTTTCTTACAGGCTGTGTCTGTATACAAAGGCGCCATCTCCTTCGTCTTTTCCTTTGCTTCGGAGCTTTGAGCTTTGTGTTTCTTTCCCATTTCTTCCTGCGTCTGTGTTTGAATCGTCTTAGCTCTTTGTTCCTGCAAATTACGAGTGAAATGGAAATGACTGATCCAGAAAGGTGATGGGAGAGTTTTAAATGCAACAGATGTATCGAATATGCCACCTTACGTGAAGTAAATCTTTACAAAGGCACGCGTCTTTAATTGACTTAATAACTGACAACTAATTCATTTACTATCATTAAAAGTGCATGATTTCGAGTCAGATTATGGTAAGTGGCTTTTCTTTGAATGGCGTGCCTGAAGGATTCGTAATGAAGTGATTTATGATTTGCTTATGTAAGCTCGTATAGCGCGCGATCGCAAGTCGCCCATCGCAAATCGCACCATCGCAAATCGCATGGTTGTAATATCGCAGCGATCGCAACATTGCAGATCACAGAACTTTGATGTTTGCCAAATCCTGTCGGTTCATTTCTGCGATATGCGATCTTGCGATCGACGTTATCGCAGATCGGTGAATCTTTATGTTTTTTCTTTATGAGGATTACTTTGTTGCGGCGTGATGACATTCTTAACACGAGGATTTTGCGCATATCGATATTTAAAGAGAAATGGAGGTATTTCCTATCTTTTGCAACGCAACTTCAAAGATTTTCTCTTTATCATAGACTTAGGTTTTAAAATGTTCAAAAGACTTACCTAAGCCCATGATGGTAACCTTATCTTGAGGGAAGGAAACTCTTTTTTCTTCTAAAAATTGACTAAGGGTCCCCATTTATTTAAGTATTATGGTCAACAGTTAAATGAACTAGGGGGGGTTGTTGCTGGCCACAACAATTGGTGATTCACTTGGGAGAACCAGTTATCTCTGATCTTCTATTGACGTTTTCAAACTCCTGAAAAAAAATTCTCAGAGAACTTAAACTTTATTATAAAAAGATAGAGCATATCATACTTCAACCTGTCAATGATGTTTTGTTTCAACCTTTTTATATTTTGATTACTTGCATCCTTAGCTTTGTCCTTGCATTTACATCAGCCATTACTTGGTCTTGTAAAACATAAAATAAAGTTTCCCCTGTGTAGCAGCCTTTTTTTTTTTTTTTTTTTAAATATGCTCCTTTGTCGCAGGTAGAGCCTCTGCTGCCAGCAGGCGTCCATAGCCTCGACAGGGTTACCTATTACCCAGTAATGATCCTTTATCTTGCTTAAGGTTATCTACAGCTTTTTTAGAGAAAAACCCATTTTGACACTTTTTCCTTTTTATTCTCTAAAGAACAATGTCTTGGTTTGGTGGCCAAATTATGACACAGTCATTCACTTGATTTACACTTTTGCTGAACAAGCTGGCTCATGATGAGACCCCTTGTCTTTTGATTGCAACAATCTCGAGTCGTTGCCCTGTTTTGGTAGACAGTATTGGCAAAGTCAGCAAGTTATAATATCTGTGATCATGATAAGTCGGCTCGTGATGAGACCTCTTATTATTTGAGATATAGTGTTTCTTTTTGGGTTGTTCCTCTGAATGCTGTGATCTCCTTTAGCATGGAGGAAGTCAAATTTCCTTTCCTTAAGAAAGTTCTGGACGACAATGATAGAGTTGTTTGGAAATCACTGTTTCTACAGAGAATATTTATTTCATTATTGATACCTTTCATTGTACTGACATAAAACAATTTCTTTACCGAGGTAGCTTTCTTTAGATTTCTTGGAGTTGAAACTAGCATCATATCCGGGTTAAAGTCCTAGTGATAATAAAGATTAAGCTTTCAAAAGATTTGTTGTTCATAGAAGCAGAAGTCTAATATTTTTGACAGAGAAAAGGTGTCCTTAGTAAATGTCAAATGTTGTTAACCATAGCAAACCTTATTATGGAGGCAAATATTTAACTATTATGAGAGGTAGACATTTTCTAGGGTTATGTATAGAATAGGGATAATCCCTTCTCTTATTTTGCCTATCAATTATCAAAAGCAAACCTAACAACCTAGCTAAATTACTCCTACTCCTATTCTAGCTATATACAAAAAATTAGCTAGGTGAAATGATATTTCCAATGGAACCATCTCTTCATTTTTATTCCTAGCCGTTTGTAACCTCCAAACATCAGTATTAGGATCCTAATTTTCCTTGGACTATTAATGTTGGATGTGGGATAAGAATGCATGACCTCAGTTGGAATTCTGTCTCATATTTCTTTCTCACGAAAACTTCTTTCCAACTGGATAGCTATTGGATCATCAAAATTAGGATGTACTTCTGTTATGGATTGATGACTTCGTAATAGGAAGGATGATAAGCCAGGTTGTGAATATGATTTTGTAATTTCAATGGCTTGTAACATACTGTTCGTTAAAGCTGAGCTTTTAGCGATCTGGTTTAAAAGGAAATTTTCCATATATAAATCACTAAATGGTTCGATGCAAAATAGATGGAAATTCCCGGAAAGATCTTTATCAATTGGTGCGAATGGCCAATAAGTTTCGAAAGGTACTTTCCTTGGTTGATGGTGTTCAAGATGCCAAAGAACTTTCTTAAGAAAGTCTGACATTGATTGATGTTGAAATTGAGAAAGTTCTACACTTCCTTGACACAGCTTATCTTTCCAAAATGGTGGCATGTCTTTCGAATGTTCTTGGATAAGATGCTCAACATGCCACAAAAATCTACCAAAATTCTGAAGATTTAAAACAAAATCCGATTTTGTACAAAATGGGTGCAAGTGAGAAAGAAAGGGATGATTATCTGTACAAATAGTGTTACAGCACAACTGGGATTTACTTGTAATACCTTGCTTCTCACAAGAACTGGCCAGAATTATGGGATCCGAGCAACTTCGAATTTCGTCTTGTGAATCAGAAGATAAGTTATGATTGTGAGCAGGCCCAGAGGTTTCATCATAATATGAATCATAGATCGGGACATTACCTTGGATAGTAAAATCATGCAAATGATCTTTTACTTTGAGATGAGGATTGACTGATATGATTTCTGAATTAGGATATCTCTCATTATCTGAGCTTAGATGAGTCGCTTGAGACAACTCAAAAACATCATCGTTGTCAAAGTAGCTATCATAAATGATCTTACAGGTTTCCCTAGATTTCTCTTTTTCGTCATATATTTTCAGACCAGGAAGGTGAAGTGGTTCTTGTTTAAAAATGGCCGAAGGATGTTCTATAACTGTCTCATTATCCTGAAAACCTAATGATGGTTTGTTTGAATAATCCTCTGTGTTTCTTGAGATATCTTTAATATTGAGAGGGGAGAAATTATCATCACTAAAAACATCAGGATAAAGAGAAAAATGTGATTCCGGAACAATGCATTTGAAAACATCATGGGAAAATCTTTGTTCATCAGATTCATCATAGACATCAGGCTTTAGATCATACCTTTGTGTACTGATACTTTTTGAAAGAGAAATAGTTTGTTGTTCTAACCTTGGGACTTGCATTTGTTGATTTGCAATGATATTATCTGACCTTGTATCAAAGTCATCTTCTGGTTCCAAGGTAGACTTTCCTCCAACATTCTCGCTTTTGTCTTCTTGCATTAGAGCATGCATGACTCCCAAGCTCTGGGGACTTTCTTCATCGTGGCTGGTTTGTATATTCAACTTGGAATCCTCATTCATGTTAGAAGAAAATGAGACAAAGGTTGAACTGATTTCTGCTTGATCAGTCACAGGAGGTAGGGAATATTCAGCATAATCTGAAGATTCTTCATCTGTGAATTCACTCTCAAGATCATACTTTAGACAATTAAGATGAAATTGCATATTAAAATCCCTAACAGATTCATCTTGTTTTCGTAGGTAATCAATTTCATCATATACCTGGTCATAGTCATAACGATCAAATTCAAAAATGAAAGCTTTGACAAATTGGTCCCAGCTGTGAATTGATGCAACTAGGAGGTTTCTGCACCATTTTCTAGCTTCCGCTATGAATGTAAGAGTGAAAATTCTGCATAAAACGCCTTCATAAATTCTCTGAATATCAGAACTTGAAACTCTTTGAATAAATTTAAGAGCATGATTAGAAGCAGAAGAATCATTCTCACCATTGAATTTTACCTGAGACAAGAGTCTTACCACTTCTGGTGGAGTGTTGGAAGAGGTAGGAATGCGGATGCAACTCCAAATACGAATTTTACGAGCAGCCATCCTGATTCAAATATTATAGTTGAAAATCATTCCAACAGACACTATGTTCAGGCCCTCCTTCTAGCACCAAATATGTTGAAGCTCCGAAAATCGGGTCGACAACAAGGGGGATACCCACCTGGTCCGGACCTTGGTTGGCAGCTCCTTATTCGTTTGGTATAGCGGGTCCGACTGGGGATGATGGGACTAGTTTCCCAATCTAAGGGGTGTGTGTGTGTGTAGAGTTGGATGTTGTTGATCTAAGGGTAACTTTAATCTAATTTAAATCAAACTTCTAAACTAACTCTATGCTACTGTAATCTAATGAGAAACAACACATCTAATCTACACTAACCCGGGTGTATTTCTTCTGTTATGCGATCTAAAAATATTTCGAATAATAACTGGTAATAAAGATCATTCAGCTATCATAAGAATAGAAATCAATTAAGATAAACCATTCTGCGTAAGAAGTTAAGCAAAACAGTTGTGAACAACATATCGCATAATAAGTTATTCATATATCAAGCACAAATAAATGACTCCACCGTACAGAAGTGCGAAATGGTAACCCACACATTCATGCATTAACATATAAACAACTGAAAACTACATATCACTTTAAGAATATGAACAGAAACATGCCAAGAGATAAAAGTACCATCTATGACTGGTTCCACTCATAAGCTTCAAGCAATAACGATTTACCTCTACTTGTTCTAACATCTACTAAGAGTACAAAAGTGCAACATCAGTAACAGACATTAAATGCAAACATTAATAAATATCGATCCATCCATTCATCAAAACCTCCTCTGAGGGTGCAGAAGTGCATGTTCTGAGGACAAGTTTTTGACAAATTTCTGGACCCTTCTCTAAATGCATGAGAAGGGTTAAAATACTACTTCCTAATTCTAATAATAGTATTATTACAAAATTTAGGATGTGGTTTTCAAATGACCGTCCCTTTTCTAATCTAGTTAAAAAGAAAAAACAACATTCTAAGTAAGGCTACTTCTGAACTTGGTCCTTAAAGTTGTAAGTATCCAGCATAGGCTTAAGAAGAGTCGGTTGACTGATTTCGATGCTGAGCTGTGCTGCGAAAACAACATCTACAAGAGCCGGCGCTATTTTTTTGGCCGCGTTTGTGACGCATTTCACCGTCATCCATTGGCTGTGCAGCTTGACTAAGTACGTCCAGTAACATTCCCAATTCAACCTGGCTAATGCATGGATTTCTTTCTCCTTTGCCTGTGATTTCTGCTTCCATTCTTCTTCCAGTTGTAACCTCTTTAGTAGATACCCCGGGGTGGTTTCTGGGATTAAATTGGCCCTGTGTAAATTTTCATTTACACAGTCGATGAGAATGCTTGCCTGTAAGCCGTTGTCTCTGTTGCCTGCTCCGCATACCTGATTTGATCGTCCCATATTTTAAAGAGCAGTTCTTTATGGTTTTCGTTTATCCTGGGCGCACCTGCTCTTCTTCCTTCATCATCATCCTGCCAAGTTAAATATTTTGTCACCCTTCTGTCACTCTGATCATAGTCACTCCGCAAATCTACCACCTGATTGGTGATTTTATCACTCAGCTCGCAATAGTGACTCCACTATGCTATTTTACGTCCCAACTCTTCCTGTTGCTGCAGTAGTTGCTCATTTAAGCTAATAGTTTCTAAAACAAATTCTGCCAGCTTAGGTTCATCCTTATGCATTTCTTGTAAAGTCTGCAATTGTTTTCCTTTTTCGTCGAGACTTCTTTGATAGCCTATCTGCATCTGTTGAAATTCTTCCTGCAACTTCTCGAGCTGTTTGGAAGCTTCAGTGTTAGCATTGGCTTGTTGCAACTGTTGTTGTAGCAGCTGTATCTGGTCTTCTTGTTCTTTCAATAGCTGCTGAACTTCTGATGCCTTATCAATAGTTGCAGAAGCATATGCTCCTACGATCTGAGATAGCTTAGTGAGGTTTTCAGTTGGGTTATTATTGGGGTCTTTCCATAAGACATCCAACTGTTCAGCATCTTGTGGCAGTGTATTTTCTAGTTTTCTTTTCTTCCTCTACCTCCTTACAACTGCTTTGTGTTGGGTACTATAGAATACATCCAGTGAGGGAATTTCTTCTACATTAAGTAGAAGCTCAGAAGGTGGAGCGATAGGAAAATGCTCCGTTCCTGTGACACTGCTGACTATGTTCGGGACCACTTGTTGCACTACCTGTGTATTATTCACACGTGTTTTCAGGGCTTGCCCTTCAAGATTGATCAATTCATTGAAGGTTTCCCATTCTTTTTCCAGTTCTGTTGTGACGAGCGGTGCTTCGATGATAGGAGGGGGGACATCTCTTGGCGGGGAGGCGATAACTTGTTGTTGAGACATTGCACTTGACTGAGCTGTATCCTGTTGTGGTCACCAACAACCCCCCTTTCTTCACTTAACATTAGCAATAATGTCAAGCAAAGAGGGGACCCTGAACAAAAATCCTAAACAATGTTTTTCTAAAATTTTTGTATTTTTCTACCTAAGGCTTAAATCGCATCGCAAAGAAAGGCCTAAACATTGCTCAAGCGTGAAAGGAAAAACTGCGACGGAGTAATGCGAAGTCCATCGCATCGCATACATAGCATGCACCCCTTTAAAAGAAGACCTTCAAGAAATTCCGATCCCTGATATGCGATATCGCATATTGCAAACATCGCGCTATACACCATAACCACTAAACAAAATCTGCGATGGAAGCGATCTGCGATCTACGATGGCTGCGATCTGTGATGACTGATATCTGCGATCTGTGATCATTGCGATCTGCGATCTGAAAAGACTCACCACACAATAAACCCAGGATTAAGTGCGCGCCTTGAGGAAATTTAATAACCACATGCTTGAGTATCAAGGAATGATTGCGTTACATTTTTCGAAGAGTCAAGTCATGATTAATGTCAGGGTTATGCATTTATTAGAGATTAATACTTTCATGTCAAGTCTTTTCATTTCCCTTCTTCTTTGCGTAGACTGCAAGACACGCAACTGATATAAATATATATGCAGGAAACATCTGAGAGAAAGGGGAAAGCGCCAATCAAACAGCAGAGAGAAGATGCCTCCGCAAACGAACGTCGCATGCAGCAGGACCGCGGATTCCAGACTATCAGCCAACCGGCACTGATAAAGCCAAACTATCGAGGACTTAGAGTCAAAGGCGCACAAAAGCAGCATGTTCAGGAAATATCCTGAAGCTCAGACTTGGTAAAGCAGAAAGAGAAATGCAAGCGAAGGAGGACGCTCCCGAAAAGCCTGGAACAAAGAACGGATGAAATTCTCGACACAGGGAGTTGCCCATACAGCACGTCTCCTAACTCACTCAGTCATTTGTACAACCAGAAACCGAAAATGGCAACAGCAAAATCAGTTCTAAAAGAACCTGGATTATGCTAAGCATACGCGCAGCGAATACACCCAGCTAGAGAAAGGTTTTTGAAGATATCTTCTGGTCTGCCGGAAGGAAGTGCCAGCTCCTGTTATTTCCACTTTTATCTCCTGAGTAAAAGAAGAAAGAAGCCAGCCGACTCTTCCCAGGAAAGCACTGCGCAGTTGACAGCACTAAAAAGAATTTACAGAAACGGTCAGAAATTAGATTTAAAAGTTTTTAGAAATTAGTTTGCTTTTAGTAAAGGGCGGTCATTTGAAGTCGATTCCCTAGATTCGTGTAAATAATATCAATTAGCTAGTAGTATTTAACCCTTCTCACGACATTTGGAGAAGGGTCCGTAATTTTGTCAAAAAACTTGTCCTCAGAACATGCACTTTTGCACCCTCGGAGGGGGTTTTTGATGAATGGACGGATCGAGATTTATTTATGTTTGCATTTTGATACCTGCTACTGATGTTGCACTTCTGTACTCTTAGTAGGCATTAGAAGCAAGCAGAGATAGATCATTATTGCTTAGAGTCTGTAGGTTTAAATCAGTCATAAATGGTACTTTTATCTCTTGACTAGTTTCTACTTGCATCCTTTGAGTAATATATAGTTAATGTTATTTATATGTTAACGTATGAATGGATAGACTACCATTTGGCACTTTTGTACGGTGGAGTCATTGATTTGTGCTTGATACATGAATAACTGATTATGCAATATGTTGTTCACAATCGTCTTGCTTAACTTTTTATGCAAGAAGATTCATCTCCATTGATTTATATTTTCATGATAGCTGAATAATGTTCATTACCAGTTATTCTGAGAAATCTTTCTAGATTGCATAATGAAAAAATTCTACCCCGGGTTAGTGTAGATTAGAGGTATTGTCTTTATTAGATTAAAGTAATATAGAATCATTTCAGAATTTAGAATTAGATCAGTTAAAGAATAGTTAGAGATTTCTTATTTTCATTCCCCACACACATATATCATTATTTCTACACACACACCCCTTAGAACGGGAAGCTGGTCCCGTCATCCCCAGAGGACCCACTAGACCAAACGGATACGGAGCCGCCAACCAGGCTCCCGACTGGGCGGATATCCCCTGTGTTGTCGACCCGATTTCACGGCCCCCAACACTTTTTGGCGCTAGAAGGAGGGCATGAACTATGAATGGCACTAAAAGCAATATCTAAAAACCATTCTGAGAGTAATACACCCTCACCAACTCCCCCGACTTCCCCTACACGGTTTAATCCGGAATCTAAAGTCGATCGAGTATCTACCACTGCTGCACATTCGCATACTTCAGACCCATCTATTTTTGAACCCCGTGATATTCAAACTTTGATTCATAAACTCCAGGGATTCTCTATTTTTAACCATAGGTCTGATAGATCTAAAAGCAGTACAACTTCGCAGTACAACCCTGCTCATCCCCTTACCAGGTTAAAGAGTGAAAAATTTGGCATATCGCCAAGAGAACTCCCTCTTCCTACCAGAAAAAGAGCAAGGAAAACACCCCAAGAGTCTGACAGTAAGACTCTTTCATCCACTTCGTCCGTATCAACTCTCTCACCGCGAAGTCGACCACCCACTCCTCCATTCCAACTCACTTTCCCATCCCCCGCGAACCTTCCTCTTCAAACATCGAAGATCCTGATTTCTTCACCTTCTCAGTATCAAGGGTCAGTTTCTACATTTCCATTAGCCAGTAGCTCCGCGATGGCTCAGTCTCCTTGGAACAACCCGAGGGCGGTTTTGATGCCACCTCCCTTAAGTCCTATACCGGCCCATCCGGAGAAATGGCTACCTAAATTTAACCCGAAAACAGAAATGTTAGCCGAAGAACATATTAATAACTTCATGCTTTCGGTCAACCTCAACGGAGTCACTAATGAAGATGCTGTCGTCCGACTCTTCCCCTATACTATGCAGGGAACAGCCGGGTCGTGGTACTTCTCGTTACCTTCTGGATCCATCACCAGCTGGGATATTTTTCAAAGTCAGTTCCTCACTAAGTTTGGTGATGACCGATCCACGGCAACATTGATTAACGACCTATCTAATCTCAAGACTGAGGCTAGGGAACCTATCAAAGATTTTAACTTACGGTTCAACAAGATCCTCAACAAAATTCCCGCTGCTTCACAACCCAGCGAGGAAGTTAGATGTGAATGGTACATCACAGCTTTACCTCCAAACTTAGCTATCTTCGTAGATAGGGCGAATAAAACCACGCTAGTCGATAATTTGACGGAAGCGTTAGCAGTGGAAAAACGCGTAGTAGCCCTAGAAAAGAGATCCGCTATTGAAGAGCGAAAATCAAAGAAGATCTCTTTCAAAGAAGATACCAAGAAGAAGCAATCAAAAGATCCTTTCGACTTGGAAGGATTACAAAAAGTTTTGAAAGCCATGTCTAATGAGATGGTCGATATCAAGAAGCAAGTAGCTGAGACTTCTTCAAAAAAGCCCTTTAGGACTTTTAAAAGAAATCCTCCCATCGAGGTAAAACCACCTAGTATTGTCTCAAACTTTGAATCTGAAGAAGATGAAGAAGAAGAGAATGCCATTAAAGGGCAGACCAACGAGGAAGAAGTCGTAGAGCTTCAAGGAATGTGGGACTTCATCCTCCCACAGGAAGAGGACCAAGAAGCACTCCCTGTTAGCATGAGAAGCAGAAACCAGCTTGATCCTCCCCAAACTACCCCAAAACAAAAGGGCGCAAGCCCCGCAACAAAAGACAGGGTCGTAAATAAAAAGATAACTGCTAAAGCGACCCAGGTTAGCCCAGTCCAATCTGAGCAGACACCTCCATCAAGAACACTAATAGTGTCGGATGAAATGGACTATAACATCATTGATGATATGAAGAAGACTAGGGCTAACATCACTCTGTACGAATTGAGTAAACTGAAACACCAACAGAAAATCATGATGAGAGAATTACATGTTGTGCCTACTATATCTTTACCTACAGCTGCAGCTTCCCACAATTTGGGAAGACCTCCAATCAATATGATCAATAAGATTGATCCCAATGACATCGCCTTGATTGGAGGTAGATCGAGATCTCATACCCCTCCTTTTCTCCTCACATACGAAATCTTTAACAAAAACGTGCACAATTGCTTGGTCGATTCTGGTGCTTCAACAAATATCTTACCAAGATCAATATGTGCCAAACTGAGTGTGCAACCTCAAAAGTCTGCGATACGAATAGTTCAGCTTGATCGATCACAAGTCGAAGTGATTGGTGAACTAAATCAGGTAACTATAAGATTGTCGTCTAACCCAAAAGTGTGTCAAGTTATCGACATTCTGGTAGCGGATATCCCTGAGTTCTATGGCTTAATTCTCAGCAGAGATTGGTCAGAGAAGCTTCACGGATATTTTTCAACTGACTGGTCACACATGTGGTTACCATACAATGGTAAACCAAACCAGATAAAGGTTGAACGAGAATTGCACCAAAAATACATAGTCACGGAGTTAGAAGGAGAAAATGAGGCCATCACGTACAATAGCAGCATTGTAGGCAATTACGCAACGGATTCTTTCTTGGGCAACTTCAGTGCTCATATTTCACCTTATTTAGAGAATTCAGTTTTATCACAAGTTGAAAACTTCTCTCAAACTGATGACTCGAAATGTTTTAGTTTTTTAAATAATTCTGTAAATACTTCTTTATTTTGGAAATTATATTTTGATGGATCTAAATCCAACGAGGGAGCAGGAGCAGGATGCGTTCTAATCAACCCCGACGGAAACAAGATTATGCTCACATGCAGACTTGAGTTCGATTGCACGAACAACACAGCAGAGTATGAAGCCTTGGTTCAAGGTCTATACAAAGCAATCGGACTAAATGTCAAGTATCTTCAAGTCTTTGGAGATTCCGAGATCATCATAAAACAGGTACGTAACACCATACATTGCCTGTCTAGTCATTTAAAGCATTATCAATCGTTAGTGCAAGATCTCACTTCACATTTTACAGCATTTAACATTTCGTCAATTCCACGAATTCAAAACGCAAACGCAGACCTGTTGGCTAACGTAGCCTCTAGGCTTATCCCTTCTGAAGAGTTTAGTCCTGATAGGTTTTCCGTAGAATTAATTTTTAAACCTTCCATTCCTGACAATATCACCAACTGGAGAGTGTTTAACGACGACCCAGACATCGTAAGCTTCCTCACCTCTGAAGGATCTTACACAAACCAGATAATCGACGAAGACTGTCACGATCACCAAATACAACAAAGTGGCACTGACAATGCTATACCCAAATCGGTGGTCAAATTAGAGGACTTATATGACTTGAAAAGTCGGTTCAAAAGGTCAGCTAACGCTAAACTTTACAGTTCAACACTGAACTACGAATCAGTGAACTTGGGAACCGACGAGAAACCCCAAAACGTCAATCTAGGCCAAGGCCTAGCTCCTGAAGAAAAGTCAGCATATATCCGTCTGCTACGACAGTACAAAAACGTCTTTGCCTGGAACTACGATGAGCTGAAAACTTATAACACTTCTATCATCCAGCACACTATCCCTATGACTGACAACGAGAAGCCCGTCCAGCAGAAGCTCAGGAAAATGCACCCTAACCTAGAAAATCAGATAAAAACCGAGCTTAATAAGTTGTTGAGAGCTAAAATAATTTTCCCCGTTCGGCATTCCAAATGGGTATCCAATATGGTACCCGTTAGGAAGAAAAATGGAGACATTAGAATATGTATTGACTTCCGAAACCTCAACAAAGCCTGTCAGAAGGATAATTTTCCCCTTCCACCTATGGAGCAAATTCTACAGGCAGTAGCAGGCTCAGAATTGATGTCATTTTTGGATGGATTTTTAGGATACAATCAAGTACTGGTGCATCCCGACGATCAGTTAAAGACTACGTTCCGAACCAAGTGGGGTACTTATGCATACCGAAAGATGCCATTTGGCCTGATCAATGCCGGGGCTACCTTCCAGAGAGCCATGGACATTGCATTTAAAGGATTAGTCAACAAGTCAGTAGTGATTTACCTGGATGATATAACAGTGTACTCCAGAAAATGAATTAACCATCTCAGAGATTTGAAGCAGATCTTTCAAAGATGTTTGAGGTATGGGATTTCGCTCAATCCAAAGAAGTCTTTCTTTGCATTAAGCGAAGGGAAATTGCTCGGGTTCATAGTGTCAAAATCCGGTATCCACATAGAACCTGACAGAATCAAAGAAATTTTCGAGATATCCATGCCCCATAACAAAAAGACCATGCAATCCTTCCTAGGACAGATCAATTTTGTGAAAAGATTTGTCCCGGATTTTTCACGTATTATTTCTCCCTTACAAGATATGATAAAGAAGAATTTAAATTTTAAATGGGGTCTAGACGAACACGAAGCGTTCAACTTAATCAAACAAGCCATCATTAACGCTCCATCCCTAGCAACCCCAAATTTTTCAGAACCATTCACCTTATACACGTTTGCCTCAAAAAATTCGTACGCTGCGATCTTGACCCAGGCAGACCAAGAAAAGGCAGAAGCCCCAATCGCATTCTTTAGCTCAAACTTACAAGGCGCTGAGCTGAAATATTCAGACGTAGAGAAACAGGCGTATGCCGTTTTCAAAGCGGTCAAATATTTCAGACCCTTTTTGCTAAAAGCTCACACAAAGGTCATAGTACCATTTCCAGCGGTGAGAAGCCTCCTGATTCAGAAAGATGTGGGTGAGAAGAGAGCGAATTGGATCACCGCCTTACAAGAATACGACCTGGAAATCAAGCCGGCACACATCGTAAGAGGCCAAGGCTTCTGCAAGATGTTAGCTGGAGCATCGCAAATCCCCGAAGAATCGCACAAAGAGGTAAACGCGTATGAGGTAAGCCTAAACGACACAGCATCGTTATATTCCGACATTATTTATTTTCTTAAGAACGGATATGCTCCTTTACGACTGGATCATATCAAGAAAAGAGCTTTGAGATTAAAATCTAAACAATACCACCTCATAAATGATGTCCTGTTTAAAAGAAACTATTATTCTGTGCTTCTTAGATGTCTTGAGAAAACTGAAGCCGAAAGGGTTTTGCAGGAACTTCACGATGGACCAGCAGGTGGACACTATGCTGGAGAAGCCACTGCACACAAAATCTTACGTGCAGGATACTACTGGCCCACGCTGTTCAAAGACTCTTACAATCACGTAAGAAAATGCCAAATCTGCCAGACTGCTGCAGGAAAACAGAGAAAAGCGCCCATGCCACTACAACCGGTCAACATCGACCAACCATTCAGTCAATGGGGCTTGGACATAATAGGTGAGATTGTTCCTCACTCTTCTAAGCAGCATAAGTATATCCTTACGGCTACTGATTATTTTACCAAATGGGTAGAAGCAGTTCCTCTTAAGACAGTCCACTCTGAAAATATTATTGAATTTATAGACCAATTTATCATAACTAGGTTTGGATTGCCAACGGCCTTAATATTCGATAACGCTTCATATTTTTCTGGAAATACCATGACTGAGTTCGCACTCAAAAGAGGGTTCAAGCTAAAGTATTCCGCCAACTACTATCCTCAAGGTAATGGGTTGGCTGAATCAACGAACAAGAACCTAATCAGGATCATCAAAAAGACAGTCGACCAAAACCAAAAGAATTGGCACAAAGCGCTGGTAAACGCCTTATGGGCAGACAGAATTACCAAGAAAGCCTCTATCGGAACTTCTCCATTTAATTTGGTTTATGGGAGAGAAGCAGTTCTTCCTACTCACTTACTCATTCCCTCCTTGTCCTTAGTACAATACATTGACGAAGTACCTACTTCTCCCTTACAACTAAGACAAATGGAAATAATCAAGTTAGAAGAACAACGACAGCAGGCCAAGAAAACCCATACTCACCACCAAGCGCTGATGAAATCCTCTTTTGATTCGAACATAATAACCAGAAAAATCTTTCAGATAGGCGACTTAGTTTTGAAGTGGGATAAGGCTCACGAAGAAAAGGGTAAACATACGAAATTCCAGAAGCTATGGCTTGGTCCTTTTCAAATCGTAGAAGCTTTGGGTCCATCGACTTTTGTGTTGCAGGACTTGACAGGCAAGAGAGATTCTCTGCCTGTAAACGGACAAATCCTCAAAGTATATTTCCCATAGAAGGTCATCCTTCTATTTTTTGTAGAATAAGTTTAATTTCAGTTTTTCTTCTGCATTAATTTTCCATTTTTCATAAATAAGGTTGGTTGTGAAGGATCATAAATAGTATTCATGAAGATACATACCATGTCTCTATCAGATTTTGATTTCACTTGTATAAACAGCAAAACTTTTCGAAAAATCTGACTTTTATTATTGACCGGTAGGGTTAAC